>JAXRKP010001331.1:12500-138184 GCA_037039925.1 Doris montereyensis | reverse complement strand
ATTTTCTTACGGTGTAAGCAAAGTACTGAAAAACAAATATAACGAAATTATACAGTATATACTTAGCTTATTGTGCTATACGTGTATGGAATTCCATAGCTCTATGTCTTGCCAAAGTTGAGAACATGGTGTTAATTGTATTCATCCCATTTTTCAAATGGCCTGCTGGCTCGTCAATCATCACATTTTTGTAGTAGACGTGTCTAAGCTGCGTTGCTGAATATAGGAAAGACCATTCCGACGCATGTCACTAGAATAAAATTTGTCTGTGGAAATGTTATTGCATTCTTCATTTAATGCAAATGTGAGTGTCAAAGAGGTAATTCCGGAGAAATGTGTTTTCAGTATTCTAAACTGAGCCTCCCAAAGGAAAAAAACGGGATTGATAACGAAACTGTAAGTGTGGAACGATGTCGTATTTTGTCATTTTCTACGTTGGCATTGTTTGTAAGGTGTCCAACAAATCGGCTGGTAAATATTTCGTTGTTCATTCAACCGCTTGAGCGGTTTATGCAGCACTTCGTTATCTGTCGTCAATGAGCTTATCACTATCAGACATTTTGTCGCTCCAAGTGACGCTTGATGCAATGTTCTCGCAAAAACTTCAACATTTCCAAGCATTTTCCACTTTCTTCTCAGTTTTGAAATGGTTTGTTGGACACATTTAAATTGTCTTACAACCACTTGAACCCTAACCCCTGCATCAAGCATGCCACTAAAGCTCTAAGGAAGAAAATGGAGGCGTGCCATATTGTAAACAAAACGTAAAATCAAAAATGTATAGCTATCTGTAAACAACGTGATTGGTATGTTTCAAGGTGGCTTATGATCAGAAATGAGCTATTGTTCCTAAATGAAATACCTTTCGGTGTTATGGGTTCAGATGCCCGAGATGATCTTTCTCCAGGATGCCCTGTCCTGGCATTTTCTGT
This sequence comes from Doris montereyensis, assembly GCA_037039925.1. Lineage (NCBI taxonomy): Eukaryota > Metazoa > Mollusca > Gastropoda > Nudibranchia > Dorididae > Doris > Doris montereyensis. Next base: position 137,252 of record JAXRKP010001331.1, on the reverse strand, counting down.
TTCCTTCCAAAAAAGTTAAATTTCTATGCTTCAATGCCTCTTTTATATCTTCTTCCCACTTTCTCCGAGGTCTGCCTTTTGGTCTTTTACCTTGGGCTTTAGCACTGTATACTGATTTAGCTATTCTATTGTCATTCATTCTGTTTACATGCCCAAACCATCTCAATTGATTTGTTTCTATCTTAGTTTTTATGCCATCTGCTTTGGTTTGATCTCTTATTGTTGTGTTTCTGATTTTGTCTCTTTTAGTTTTCCCCTACTACTCTCTTAGATATTTTATTTCAGCTGCCTGTACTCTACTGTATTCTCTACTGTCTAAGGTCCAGTTTCGCTGCCATAGAGGAGAGTAGGACAATAAACTGTATTGTATACTGCCATTTTGGTTTTTGTTGACAATTCTTGCTTACCTACAAATGCCTTTCCTAGATGGTTATATATTGCACTTGCCTTTTGGATTCTCTGGCTGATTTCTTCTCTTAGTTTTCCCTCTGAGTTAATCATTACTCCTAGGTAATTGTAGCTTTGAACTTGTTCTAAATTCTCCCTGCCCAATTTAAGATTTTGTGTTTTAGCTTCCCTAGTTACTAGCATTGTTTTGGTTTCTTTGCATTTTCTCATTCCTCTTTAATTTAGTTCATTGTTCATAATGTTGATATTTGACTGAAGGTCACGTTCTGATTTTCAAAAAACAGAACTAAATCATCGGCAAATGAAAGCATTGATACATTTACTTGTTTGAGCTTCTGCATACCTACATTCATTTTTCTTCATATTTGAGGATGCCTTTGCGACTGAATCCATAAATGTAATAAACAAAAAGAGTACTTAAATATATAACCCTGTCTTACTCCTTTATCTACATCAAATTCTACAGACATGTTTCAGCTACTCTACTGCACATGTTGGTTTATTGTAAACACGTTTAATGACTTCTATTACATTTTTCTCTTCATTGTGTTCTTTTTAAGGAATGCCATAGTTCGCCCCCTTCTCACAGTGTCAATGCCTTTTCTAAGTCAATAAAACACAGGTACAAGTCAATGTTTCTCTCAATGAATGTTTCTATTCTTTATCTAATTGTAATTATGTGGTCATTGTACACTTCTTCCTTGTATAAATCCACTCTGATGTTCTTCAATCTGATCATCTACTCTTTTCCTTAGTCTATTTCCAGTATCCTGGTATATACGTTTCATGAAACGCTAAGTACTGATATCTCTATAGTTTGAGCATTCCATAGTTGATCCTTTCTTATGTATTGGTACTACCCTTCCCTTTTCCCAGTCGTCTGGCATTTGTTTTGACTTCCATGATTGTTGGCATATTGCATGTAGTAGTTTGTCTGCCACTCCCCTCGGTTTTTAATCATTTCTGGATAAACTTGATCTACTCCTGGGGCTTTCCTAATTTCATTTTTCTTACGGCTCTTTGGATTTCTTCAATTGATATATCTACATCTTCAGCTGTCTCCTCTGGGATAGTTGTTACTCTTACTTATTGATCTTAACTACTTGTTTCATACGTTCTTGAGGGATTTTGTAATTGGTGAAAATGTTTTCTCCATGTTTCCATGATTTCGATGTCTTCTTTCATTATTTCTCCTTTGGCATTCTTAATTTGTCTTCTTGGGCATACTTTGGTCTTTCTCATGCTCTTCATTGTCCCCCAGAACAACTTTTGATTTCCTTGATAGCTTTCTTGAAGTCTTTGTGCAAACTCTTCCCATTGTTTCCTGTTTTGCTTTCCTAACTTCCTCTTTGGCGATAGTTCTTTTATCCATGTAATCTATCTTGTCCTCTGGTCTCTTTGTTTGCAAGCATTTCTTCCAGGCATCCTTCTTTTCTTTGATCTTAGCTTTGACGTTCTCATTCCACCATGCTGTTCTCTCCCTGTCTCCTGTATTTTGTTTCCTACCACAGACCTCTTCAGTACAACTGAGGTGTTTCTTTACACATTTGCCAATTTTATCTTTATGAGGAAAAAGGGTGTTGGCTATTTTCATGTTATTCTTTAGGCAAAAATCTATTAGTCCTCTCCATTTGGAGAAGTTGTTGTCTCTCCTTCTTTATCTATTATTCCTCCTGGCGTTTCTATATTTTTGCCTACTCTAGCGTTTAAATCTCCTAAAAGCATTAGTTCCTGTTTGTGTTTAAGATTCTCTACAGCTATTTGTAAATATTTTTCGAAGATATATTTTTCTTCTTTAGTGGCGTCTTCGTTTGGTCCATCAGCTATTAATAATTTATTTTTTCTTCCTTTGGTTTAATAGTTACCTCTAATAGCCGGTTGTTTAGGGTCCTCATCAATTCTTGGCGGCCATTTCGTTTCTTATCGTAGTTTTTGTTTTGTATTTAGGGTATCGAGTAACCGATTACTTTAGTATCGAAACCGTCAAATTTGACGGTTTTTAGCAGACGACTTTTTGTGCCTCTGATTGAACAATCACGGTTATCAAATCTTCGTCAATATTAACCAAGATTTCTACTTTTTTTCGACGAAATCGTCCAAAAATATTAATAAAGATGCCAAGAGGAAGAGCTGCTGCTACGCATATCGTAGATCCTGCAGAAATTTTGACGCCGCAGGCTGTCAACGCAGAAAACTGGCGTTTTCTTGACCTGGGAGTGCAGATCCCACAGCAAGATCCCCTGCAATGCCTCCAGTGGCTAGCAAAACGGGGCCTGGTGAGGAATTGTTATGTATGTTATAATTGCGGCCTACAATGCACGTTACGGGCATACGCCCAGATAATTGACGGACACCGCTGGGCTTGCTCTAAATGCAATGTTCGCTCGTCGGTCCGGGGCGGCTCTTTTTTTGCCAGGAGCCACCTTCACCTGTGGCAAATTATTGTACTGATGTACTGCTGGTGCAGGAACCTGTCCCAGCAGGACCTCGCGCACGAAGCGCTTTTAACAAACGAATCCCACACCATAGTCGATTGGTGTAATTTTTTCAGGGACGTTTGCGTGGAGTGGCTTGCGCAAAACCGACCAGAAATTGGTGGTATGGACGGTAACGGGGAGCCCGTCATCGTCGAGATCGACGAGTCCTATTTTTTCAAGAGGAAATACAACAGAGGTCAGGTGAGGGACGGTCGCTGGGTGTTTGGAGGAGTGGAGAGGGAGAGCGGACGTTGTTTCCTTGTGGAAGTGGAGGACAGGACGGCAGCAACGCTGACAGCCCTGGTGGAGGAACATATTCTTCCGGGAACCAGAATAATTTCTGATTCCTGGCGTGCCTACGGTCGCCTGGGGAATGTCAGGGGCGGCATTTATATGCACGATGCCGTCAACCACACGGAAAATTTCGTGGACCCGGAGGACGACACTGTCCACACCCAGACCATCGAAAATCTGTGGATGAGACTGAAAAGGCTCGTGCGCCATCGATTTGGGACAACAGAGGAGCTTTTCCCCACCTACTTGGCGGAATTTATGTGGAGAAATGCTCACAGAGACAACGAAAGCATCTTCTCGGCGTTTCTGACGGCAATTCGCAGTCAGTACCGACTGCATTAAATGTGAGTATCGTTGTATTCGTACTTTCGATAATCTTCCAAACGTCTATACCGCTCTTTTCTTCCGGAAATCTATAAAATTCAAAATGGCCGCCAAGAATTGATGGTAAGCAACTCCCTTTTTTACAGTACATTGGATGCAAGAGTAAACAGAGAAATATTTAGTGATCATCACTTAGTGATTGCCAAAATGAGATTACTGACTGAAGAAAACAAACAGAAAAGGAAAGAGAAGACAGCTACTCAACTCAATATAGAGGAACTAAATAAATCAGTAGTAAAACAGGTATACCAATCTAGGATAAAAATATTTATCAATGAAAGACAGGTGGATCTGAATGATAGCAAATAGAAGAAAAGTGGCAGATGTATAAATAAAAAAAAACACTGAAGAGGTCTGTAGTAGGAAGCAAATTAAAGGAGATAGGAAAAGAACAGCATGGTGGAATGAAAATGTCAAGACTTAGATCAAAGAAAAGAAGGGTGCCTGGAAGAAATACTTGTAAAACAAAGAGACTATCGTCAAAGAGGAAGTTAGGAAAGCAAAACAGGAACATTGGGAAAAGTTTGGACAACGACTTCAAGGAAATCAAAAGCTGTTCTGGGGGGCAATGAAGAGCATGAGAAAGACCAGAGCATGCCTAATACGACAAATTAAGAATGCCAAATGAGAAATAATGAAAGAAGACAGCGAAATCATGGAAACGTGAAGAAAGTATTTTCACCAATTACATAATCCCTCCAGAACGTATGAAACAAGGAGTAAAGATCATTTAGTAAGAGTAACAAGTAATCCAGAGGAGACAGATGAAGATGTAGATATATATCAATGGAAGAAATCGAAACAGCTATAAGAAAAGGGAAATTAGGAAAAGCCTCAGGAGCAGATCAAGTTTATCCAGAAATGATTAAAAACCAAGGATAGAGGCAGACAAACTGCTACATGCAATATGCCAACAAGCATGGAAGTCCAAACAGGTGCCAGACGACTAGAAAAAGGGAACGGTAGTACCAGTACATAAGAAAGGATCAACTATGGAATGCTCAAACTATAGGAGGGATATCACTACTTAGCGTACCAGAAAAGTGTATCCCAGATACTGCAAATGAGACTGGAGGAAAAGAGTAGAGATCAGATCGAAGAGCATCAGAGTGGATTTAGACCATGAAGAAGTGTAGAAGATCATATATTTACAATTAGACAAATAATAGAAAAAATCCTTGAAAAAACATTGACTTGCACCTGTGTTTTATTGACTTAGAAAATTTGACACTTTGAGGAGAGACAAACTATCGCATTGCTTAAAAGAACACAATGTAGAGTAAAATTTAATAGAAGCCATTAAAGGATTTTACAATAAACCAACATGTGCAGTGAGAGTAGCTGGAAACATAATTGCAGAATTTGATGTAGATATAGGGAGTAAGACAGGGTTGTATCCTAAGTCCTCTTTTGTTGATCACATTTATGGATTCAGTCGCAAAGGGATCCTCAAAATGAAGAAAATGAATGAAAAACCAGAAATGTGTCAATGCTTCTATTTACCGATGATTTAGTGATAAGATCAAATATCAACATTATGAACAATGAACTTAAAAAAAGAGGAATGAGAGTGAATGCAATGCTAGTAACTAGGAAGCTAAAACACGAAATCTTGAATTAGGCAGGGAGAATGGTTTACAGCTACAATTACCTAGGAGCAATGATTAACAGAGGGAAAACTAAGAGAGGAAATCAGCCAGAAAACCCAAAAGGCAAGTGCAATATATAACCATCTAGGAAAGGCATTTGTAGGTAAACAAGTATTGTCAACAAAAAACCAAAATGGCAGTATACAACATTATGAACAATGAACAGTAAACATAAGTAGGAAAATTAAATATCTCAGAAGAGTAAGTGAAAAATAAAAGAGACAAAATCAGAAAACAACAAAAGAGATCAAACCAAAGCACATGGCATAAAAACTAAATCAAATGAGATAGTTTGGACATAAAACAGAAAATGACAATAGAATAGCTAAATTGGTGCTAAAGCCCAAGGTAAAAGAACAAAAGGCAGACCTTGGAAAGAAGATAGAGGCATTAAAGCATAGTTAACATTTTTGGAAGGAATCAAAAATTAGACAGGACATTCTGGAGAAAGATAATGATTAAACTACAGAGAGAAAAGTAAGAGAAAAAATCAGCCATCGGATAGAAAAGGCAATTTCATGTCAATATCTTTTAAAACGAAGCGCAAATATATAACTATATAGAAAGACTCATTTGTAGGTAAACAAGAATTGTCAAACAAAAAATAGGCCAAGATGGCAGTATACTTATACAGTTTATTGTCCTAACTCAATCCTCTATGGTAGCAATCGTGTTTCATAATACAAAGTTCTTTCCAATGGTGACATACTAGTAGACAGCAGGGAATACAGTAGAGAGTGCAGGACAATGACATTGAACGCCAGCTGAATTTTCATATCTAAGAAGAGCAGTAGGGAAAATTAAAAGAGACAAAAGATCAGGAAACACAACGACAAAAGATCAAACCAAAGTAGATGGCATGTTTTCTCCCAAAAACTAAGATAGAAGCAAAATTAATTGACATGGTTTGGGAACGTAAAACAGAATGGATGACAATACAATAGCTAAATCACTATACAGTGTTAAAGCCTCAAGGTAAAAGTGTTCTGTTACCACATTAACTAACAGGATTGATTAGATCAGACCTCGAGTAAAAGTGAACTAGGAAGAAGAGGCATTGAAGCTAGAATCTAGATCTGAATTAACTTTTGAAGGAAAGGGCAGGAAATGCCAGGACAGGGCCAGACATCTAGATCTAAGTCCAGGCGTCTTAGCCGTGAAATTTCCACTATCCAGTTTTCCTTAAAACCTCATGACGTAGTTTGACCATTGAGTTCATAGTTTGGGCAACAGTTGATGATAATTAAAGCGCTCCGAGGCTGATCTAGTATTGATTATGAACGCTAAAGAAATGTATTTTACAAGGCCAGCTTATTTCGTTAGTATGACATGGACGGATAGGCACGTCATTAATTTTAATCCTAGAAAATGACTGCGCAGCCAGCGCAATGGCTGCCACATGCTAGTTGGACTCCGCTGACAGTCATCACCGCAGTGCGATGCTGCCCACAAAGTTTTACGAGTTCACAGGGAAGTGTGACTTCTGACCACAGGCGGCCATCAACAATCTAGGCTGTCATTATTCGGACCCGTGTCCCAATAGTGTGGGTGCTCCATTCGGACCCGCGTGTCCCAATAGTGTTGGTTTTATTCGGATCCGGGTTTTTATTGGGACACACAGATCTAGAATTAGAATCTATGTCTAAAAATATATTTTTTAGAGAATTGAAGTTGAAGACACGTAATTTCAGTTTCAATCGTAGCGAAGCAAGGCCATCTTGACGGCCTTGAGCGAAGTCGACTTCTATTTCTAGCGGTCATATTTTGTTCCGGAAAAAAGTAAATGGAAACCTTTCATACCTTCCGGTGAACTCATTTTTGGGAGCACGGGTCGCGATTTTTATTACCCATTTTAAGTATTTTTTAATAGGTAAATATCCCAGTAGGTGCTACACTACGTTATTAATGTTATGGAGTAGGCTACCGGGAAAGTTATTGGATTTTGGGACATGGGTGGTACCGGCACTTAAAAATAGATCTAATAATATTGTTCTGGGCATGCACGGTTTAGGTACGGTCATGACGTCATTTTACATAAATAGTCCGTGTCCTAACAGGCCCAGCGTGTCCGAATAGTGTGGGTGTTTATTGGGACTCGGGTCCGAATAACCACTTCAACAATCTATTGACTTTCATGATCTATTATGTTCTAATAAATAGACGAGATAATTGGCAATACGAGAGGCAATACGATAGTGACTCTACGTCTCCACTATGGACAGTCTTCTTCGCATAACAATACAATATTACTAAAAACGCATTTAAGAGAGAGAGAGAAAATAATACTTATAGCACAGGTTCAAGTAGAGCAAGATTTGTCAGCCACTGCTCCCATCCTGTCCCGCATTCTGCGAAGCAATTATCGATCGATAAAGACACAAGTTTGTGCTAGTTTAGTGGGGCGCTCTGTGACTAGATAGTCAGGGGGCATAAGGAAAAAAAGAATCATTGTCGTCAAAAGCACTTTCTTTCGATGAGGGTTTTATTGTTGGTTCCTTTCTTCCTCCCCCCCCCCCCCCACCCCCTCTCACTCTCTCTCTCTCCACCGCTCTTTTCTCTCTCCCTCCTCTCTCTCTATTGGTAAATATCTGTATATATAGATACGTATCTCATCCTCTCTCGTTATATAAGTTATGTGTTTACCGTACCGGTTTCAGCAGAATGGCACACATGATAAACCTGTAACACGTAATAAGGATAGTATAAAGGCGTACAATCACAGAATTTTACAAAAAAACCGGACAAAAAGCATCGGTTTTCATGTTGATACATGATTCAGAACGCGCGAGTCGTCTGATCAATGGTAAGGCACTTGCCGGTGGACTCCACGTCCGAGGTGTCGGGAAACACAAACACAGACTTCACATCTTATTGAGAACTAGGGAAGTCAGGGAACTCTCCAAACCAGATTCCCAAGCATTACGTTACAAAATAAATGCAAGGAAACTTTGCTGACGGACCCGTGCAGTTCACAACATTGCGTCATTGGCATTGAACCTAGAATTTTCAGTTATGCCCTTGACTTAAAAACAGGACTTTTAAAAGCTAATTAACTCTGCCTCACAGTCCTTTGCTATCTCTTAAAGTCATATATCTGGAATCCTCGGGTTCTAAGCTTTAACATGGTGTTAACTTGTAAGAAATATAACATGTACATTTTGACAAAAAGATGGAAATGGGGATGGACCATTTTGTGAAACCTGCCTTATACGTATTTTATATTTCACTTGATGCACCCCGGTGGAGAGATTTGGGTTTTATTGGACCCACCTTTCGGTCATTTTTAATCAAGCCCGGCTCAGGTAAATTTGGCAGAGGCCGTCAGATCTAGATCTATCAGGACCTTTCCATTTCTCCGCCTTAGGCGGAATGCCGGCAATTTTATCATTTGCCGAATGTGCTGACATTTCCGCCATTTTTCCACCGAATGAAATTTAAAATAATATTTTCGGACATTTGCGATTGGAATGGCAGAAATGAGTTAAAATTTTTCGATTTCTGGCGTTGGAACTTCCACTTGAGATTGAGATTCAGGTATTGTTCTAGTCATCATATTTCAGGGATGGGGATTTTCCGGGTTTTCCCCCGGATTTCCGGTTTTTTGACACATCGAAAAGGACCTTCAGGATTTTTAGATGAGACTTCCGAAATTTTAAAGATTTTCAGATGAGATTTTTAAAGATTTTCAGATGAGACTTCTGAGATTTTTAAAGATTTTCAGATGAGACTTCCGAGATTTTTTAAATAGTCAATGTTTCAGGGGAAAATGACGCGTCCACCGGTCGCTCTCGCAGGCAAGGCCTGAGCCGACACCGTCTCCACCGGACCGACATCTTACCTGTTGCCTGCAGGCCTATCCTATTTTCATTGGCTGAATAGTACAGCCATTGGCATTGTCGTAACCCGTATGGAACAGGGATGGGGATTTCCGTTTTTTTTTGGCACAGAGGAGTTCCTCCGTGTTTTTGTCTCATTTTTATACACACACATGCACCAGCCGCCCGGGAAGACATAGGGTCTGGTTAATTAGAACGGATGTCCCAAACATAGAGAGAGAGAGTCATTACGGTATCATGTATCGTCATTTAATGAGAGAGAGAGAGACATTAAAATTAGTAATACTGGTGTGGTAAGCCTAATAATAGTAGTAGTGATACTGGTAGTAGGAGTAGTACATCTACATACCTTTAACATTCAAGATTTCAAGTTTAACATGCGCTTTTTGTGGTTGTTTTCTAGAATTATGCCTCATTTAATATTTTTACAATTGCTTTTGCCTTTTTCAAATCGGGTATGTGAAAGCCCATTATACAGGCAGGACACTTCTCTGCTCCGTGCTTATAAGAAAGACACAAAATACACACTCGCATAGGGTCTACAATGCAAGATTGCTATACAACATCCTGATGAAGGCAGGCACCTGTAGTATTGTGTTAATATTATGATACATACAATACTACATCGGCTACAATACTGCATGAGTATTGATTTTTTTGTATGGTCGCGTGTTATTACTTTAGGGCTAGTCACATATGCTTGGTAGAAAGTTTTGGGCTTGACTTGAACTAATGAAGTGAAGCTACTTTGATTTGAGCTTTTCTTTTGATATCTGAGACTCAATTCCAATTTGGGTGGATAGCGGTGGTGCTGGTAGGTTCTTCATCTTTCCTTTTTCTCATTTATCTAATCTTTAATCTTGCTGTTTACTTTCACCTGAGATCAATGTATATGTTAGAGGGGGTAAACTTCAATAAAACAACAAACAAGTCCAACTGACGTCCATGCCTTTGCGAAACACGCCCGTAAAGGAGATAACTCACACATGTTGACATTTAAAAAAAACTACTATTGTTTAGCTTGGATTAGGAGTTTTGATTCCTAGAGTCTTGCCTTATAGGTAGCCATTGTTGAGGTAGGTAAAGAGAGAGAGGGGGGTGGGTGGCATACTTGAAGAGAACATTAGGGAATATTGTAGTTAATAGTAAAATGTTTTGGATGGAAGTAAAGTGATTGCAAAGTAACATGACATGGAAGAAATGAGTAAGAAAACATGAAAAATATGATTGAAATTAATGACTGTTATAAAAGAGGATTTGGTGAAATTGAGATCGATTTGAATGTAAAAAAATGGAAGATAAACGAAAGAAGAGATTTATTATAATTCACTTGTTTTCGCCTGTTCTTGGGCGTTTTTTTTATTGGGTTTTTTGTGTGTATGTTTGAGAAATTATTTGGCTAGAGCCTATCAGGGAGGGAGAGGGCTCACCTTTTAATAACTGCTATGGGATGTTACTTGCACAACATGCACATGGCACCTGTGAAATTTTCACTCATGTTTTATATAATCAGAGAATGAATAGTCTGCAAGACTAATGGCAGTGGTTTGATATACTTTTTGAAAATAAACCCTAGATATGTAGGTAGTTACCATACAGGACCCAACTCCAAAATGTTGTCTTGCCAGTCCAGCAATGTACTACTGCAGGACTATGATGATAGTGATACAGATCTCTCTGGAATATTTTGATTCTAAAAGTTGGCATGTCTGATAACATTGGGTTTTTTTTATATTGTGGCCCTCTTCTTTATATTTCTTGTACTTGTATTTTTAAATGCAATGCTCTTACGTAAAACTATTTTGAAATTTTAAAGGGGTGATAAAAATCAGTTTTTTTTCAGAGCTTGTCCCCATCCCTGTATTATGTAACAGTGTATGTTTTATATAATATTGCATAACATTTGGTCCGAGAACTTTTTCAGGCAAGTTTGTCAAGGGTGAATGGAAGGTCTGATCTATTATTATCGTAGCTTTTCCGGTGGCCTTGCTATCACTATCATTTGTCAAAGTGGGGGTTCGGGGTAATGGACGGTAATAGATGTTAACTCAAGACGCACTTGCAGTTTTACCTGAGGGATGAAAAAATGAGTGTGTGCATGTGGTGAAGCCAGGATTTTAACTTTGTTTGAACAATGATTTCATGCTTAGAAATGATAATAGGTATTAACAAAGAAAAAGAAAAGCGCCGGCCCTAAATAAAGGGTGTGTTGCCGTCCGCCCAGGAAGCTGCCAGAGGCCCTATAATTTAGGCTGTCATTTGCACGGAAGTGCACAGGCCCTATGTTTGGGGTGAGACATCTAAGCTTCTTGAATGGAAATTTCCACTTTCCTTACATGGTTTATGACAGTTAGACCCTTTGAGTTCATTGTTATATAACAGCAAGGAGATTACAATTTATTTTAAGCTCGTGGCCTTCCCGATAGCCTCGTTATCATTTGTCAAAGTGACGCTTTCCCATTCAACACACTTCAAAGCCTAAGTTCATTACACGGCTATCGCTGCTAATGTTTAGTCCTGAGTTTAAGTTTCTCTTGTTGCAATAACATCTCAATATGAATTCCTTATTCTTTCAACTGATAGAAAATGCATGTTTTATAGGTCTTTTGTCATCTGTAAATGTGAACTTATTGTTCAAACTGTCTAAATCCTAGCTTCGTCCATTGCACACACTTGTTTTTTCATGCAAATAACTGGCTTAAACGCCTCACTGTAAGAAGGTCACTTCCGGTAACACTGCGAGCTCTACTTGGGTTAAGGATGTATTTTAAAATGTTCGCTGTACCTTCAGGCAGGTTTCACAAAATGGTCCTCTTTTGTTTTCCCTCTTTTGTCAAAATTTACATGTTATATTTCTACAAGTGTTATATGCCATGTTAAAGCTTAGAACCTGAGGATTCCATATGTATGACTTTCAGAGATAGCTGTGAGGCGAGTAAATTAGCTTTTAAAAGTCATGTTTTTTCAGTCAAGGGGCATAACTGAAAAGTCTAGGTCCAATGCCAGTGGCGCAATGTTACGCGGCACTGCACGGGTCTGTCGACCGAGGCTTCCCTGGCGTTTATTTAGTGACGCAACGCTGGGGCATGTGGTTTGGAGAGTTCCCAGACTTTTTCCTAGTTCTCAATAAGATGAAGTCTGTGTTTGTGTTTCCCAACACTTCGGACGTGGAGTTTACGATACGTGCCTTAGTGTTGATCAGATGACTCACATGTTCCGGATCGTGTGGATGGATAACAACCGATGCTTTTTTGTTCTGTTTTTGTAAAATTCTGTGATTGTACGCCTTATTCTATCCTTATTATGGGTTTAACGAGTGCCATTCTGCTGAAACCGGTAAACTTCACGACTTATATAACAAGTGAGGATGCGATACGTGTAGGCCGATATTTGCCAAGAGAGGAGGGAGAGAGAGAGAAAAAAGAAAGAAAGGCACCAGCAACAAAACCTTGACCGAAAAGAAAGCGCTTTTGCCTACAATGGTTCTTTTTCCCCCATAGTGCCCGCCCCCTCTCCAACTATCTAGTCATATAGAGCGCCCACTAGACTAGCGCAAACTTGTGTCTTTATTGATCGATAATTGCTTCGCGGAATACGGGACGGGATGGGAGCGTTGGCTGACAAATCTTAAACCTGTGCTATAAGTATTATTTTCTCTCTCTCGTTTAAATGTGTTTTTAGTAATATAGTATCGTTATACGAAGAAGACTGTGCATAGTGGAGACGTAGAGTCATTGCCGTTGTACTTGGACTTCTATACTTCTCCTTATTACCACACTATCTCGCTCTTGTTTATTAGAACGTGATAAATCATGAAAAAGGCTATTGATTGCCGGACTTCTTCACATAAGTTTCACTCATGATACCAAAGAATGTTTTGCTAATGCAACTGAATCTAAGCTGATCAGTTTCCTTTCTGATAAACACCCATTGTCTACATTTTTGTCTGCGCTCATGCTGGCGTTCATAAGGAGACAGACCAAAAGAAAATATGTCACAAAGCCGACCTGACAATTCTAAAAAAAAAATTTCATACTTCTAAATAGTCTTTCACAAAATGAACGAGTAAATAGCGTGACGTGATATTACCATGAGATCCCAGATTGAAATTATTATTTTTTATCAGACCGTAAGGTCACGCAGACCGCTAGTAGTCTCATAATATTCTAACTCTCATTTAAAGTTACCTAGATTTTGTTGTTGTCTTTTACAGGATAAATGGCTGTAGTTATACGTTTTCTTTCACTCCAGATCATAAATGGCGTTCTACATATTTTTGAACCAGAGGGAAAAATGAAAGCGGTCTCACTCCTGACGTTTGCATCCAAAAATTATTCACAAATTGAAAGCAAAATTTCACATTATGTTTTTTATATCTGGCGTCAAAGATATTCATGGGACCAAATGTTAAGGAGATTCATCAATTAGGCTTTGTGAAAGAATAATTGAAGAGTTTAAGTTATCATTGGGTTCCATTTTTTTGTGAAACCTGCCTTTATCAATGAAAAAAGAAGTCTGAAAGCACAGAGACGTACAAATTCAGAGATGGTGACAAAACGATGTTCACTTAATTGGTATCTCTAGAATAACAGGGCAAAACAAACAATATCATCGTAATAATAAACAGAGAAACCTGACAAAGGCCGGGGGAATACCTGGGGGTGTCCACAGACAGGTGATTTATTGCTACCAAGGCTGACGAACGCTCATAGCACTAGTCTGTACCGTGCAAGGTTAGATAGAAAAGATACATTAATACTCAATAAAATACGTATATATCTGATGGTTAACACTATTTGGCATATAAGATTTAAATACCACCTGGCCACTGTTTTTAGTTACACTCTCATTTCTGGGTCAAACGACATCACATCTTAAGGAGTGCCGTTTAGTCCTTAGTTTTAGTTTTTTTTGCTGCAATAACATCTCAATATGAATTCTTTATGCTTTCAACTTTCAGAAATACATGTTTTATAGGTCTTTTATTATCAGTAAATGTGAAATCATTATTTAAACTAAGTCTAAATCTCAGCTACACCCTTGCACATACGCGTTTTTTCAAGCAAATTGCTGGGACAACCCTTCACCCTAAGAAGGTCACTTCCTGTGACACTGTGAGCGTTTTTTGTGTTAAGATAAATCTAATCTTTATTAAGCTTGATGCCTAGATTCTGAATGATTCTCTAGTTTTTCTGACAGGATGACTAGATCTAGCTAGATAGATATCTAGCTCGGTCGTCTTACGGTTTAGCAACGCAAAATAACGCATGTCAAAGTTGGGGAGGGGTTCTGTAATGAGGACCCAGCCAGCATTTATGTATCAATTACTGATATCGGCCACCATGCTTGGCTCAGGTAACTGCTTGGCTAGGATGGGGATAGGGATGGTGGGGCAAGTCCAAAGGTTCAGGAAGGGATGCAGTAATATACTAATAGATGTTACCTCAAGAAGCACTTTCATGATGTTACCTTCTTTTACAGTGAGGGATGGAAAAATGAGTGTGTGTAAGGGGTGAAGTTAGACTTGACTTAGTTTGAACAATGATTTCACGTTTACAGAAGATCGTAGATCTATAGCTGTGTAATGAACTTAGACTTGCACAAACGAAGTGTCATGAATGGGAAAGCGTCACTTTGACGAACGATAATGGGGCCACCCATAAAGCTACAAGCCTAAAAATAAATTGTAATTTCATTGGCTGTTGCCAAATTATGAACTCAAAGGTCAAACTACTTGTGAAAACCATTTTAAAGAAAGTGGAAATTTCCATTCAAGATGATTAGGTCTTTGGCCCTAAATATAGAGCCTGCAGGCTCCCTGTGCCAATGACATCAGTCTTAAATTTAGGCCAGTGTGTTTCCTGGCCAACCGTAACACACCCTAAATATAGGGTCAAGGAGATGACATTGAATATTAATGCCGCATAGAACAAAGACGTGATAAATACAAGGAATAGACGGAAAGAATCCTGGGTCAATATGATGATCGAACCCTGAAAGGAAAGTTCGGTTGGTGGTACGCCTTCCTTTCATGGTGAGGCGATAGGTGCCGACGCAGAGGTCGTGGGTTCGATCTTCATGGTGGCCAAGTTTTTTTTCTGTCTTTTCCTTGCATTTGTTCCTGTGGGGCTTTAATATTATTCAATGTCATGTCCTTCACTTTCGACATGCCCCTTACCTCACTGTTTGTCTTTACCCTAAAGATAGTGTGCGCCTTTCTTGAGTTAGATAATGGCAGGGTCTCACACCATACTGAACCTTCCATACTGACACTGAGAGGTCGAAACTGACTGTACTGACATACTGAGGACAAGTAGAAGTCATCTAAAAGTAGAGCTTACATATTGGTGTCAGTAAATCATTCTATGACCTTTAGAAGATGTACACTTCTAAATTTGTAATATATTTGAATCGGTTGTATAAACTAAAATTTGATTGGTTGGATATGGGGAATTCTGGTATCCTTTATTATGTCACTGACATGGCCACTCTAACAATAACATAAGTGCAGTACATATTAACAGCAGTACGGTCGGCCACCAGAGGGCTTATTATATCACAACAGATTCTTTTAGGTAATGTCATTTTATGGAACATAAACAGCTTATTTTTTTATTGACGTTGATGAATTTTTCAATGAAAAATAAAGAGAATTTTTAACTGATCAGCCGAACTGGATGTTAAAGAGCCTCATTGACAGTAGACCACTCCAGATATATGTATCTATTTCTGTTGAGACTTCTTTTCCATGGTCATTGGTCTTCATGTCCACCAACTTTCTTCTTCAGAAAATCAAATTTAAGAAAAAAGGTGCAGCAAAGATGACTTCGAGAGTCAGCAGCCATGCTACACTCAAATGTACCGATGGACGCAGAGAGCCTCCATCTGAAATGCAGCTCAAGCAAGATTTAGGTTTGAAGCCTTTACTATCCTTGCCTGGATTGCTTTTGATTTACAAATGTTTTTCACCTGTCCTTGGTTGAAATGGCTGTCTTTGGTTTACTGAAATATAAACATGCCCGAGACTGATTTGTTCTCAACATGATGGAGCAGGAATTTTATCAAACATTTTTTAAAATGTAGTCTATTTCATTTTATCTGTAAGATCATATAAAGAATAAAAAGACGAAATTTAAAATATTTTTATATGTATTATTTTGTCCTTTGACAAGTCTGCTTATTATTCTTTCAAATGTCTTATTGATTAAAAAAAGAAATTCTATCTCCTAATTCATATATACCCACCTTTCTGGTTGCATGAAAGTTCAGTTCTATTACACGAGGATCTTGCTGGTTTTCTTCATGAAGCTGTGCAGGTTCAGACATGATGTAAAATGGGATATTTTCATCAGGCTCTTAAAATATAAAGAAAACTTCTGGTTTGCAGATATAAGAGGTTTTTGCACCGGTAGTTTGTTTCACCTATGTCTTGTTCGATTAAAAAAGATATCACAGTGATTCTGATGGTGAAATGCATTAGAAGAGGAGTGGTGTCTGTGAGACATGGGTTGGATGTTGCTTGCAGGTCCTCTTTTCTTTCAAAACCAAGATTTCGTCTAAATGAGCGGTCTCTCACAGTATCTGCATGTCTCATTTTCTCCAAATTATCATAAAAATGCGTCTAATTGATTTAAAATTCTTTCTTTTTATCATACATGTGATCCCATCGCTAATATGGCTTATGTCTGTCAAATGTGTTATGCACTGTAACCACCCTTCATTACCTATCCATTGTAATGCTTATAACAGATGACCAGTCTTCTCCTTCATAAATCCACCCCACTGTACAGCACAAGCCTTTGTTCCAGTGGATCACTAGTTTGTCACTGGGCAATGAGATAGACACATTGTGATCGAGGGACAAGGTATGAACAGTTTTATTGCTCCCCCTGTCTGGCATTGTGTCTTAGGGGCGCAGCGATGGTCAACCCAACACCTCAGTGGTAAATAGATAAATGGTTTCCAGGTGTCCTTATTTCTCGCATTGAATTTTTCGTAAATGTGGAATTTCTGCACCATGCTGGATGAACTCCCTTGGTGATCACTCACCCCATCTCCCCAATTGTTGCCCTGGCATTGCTTTCGCTTAAAATGCTTCGCAAGTACCGAGCATTTAGGCGGTCACTACTGTACTGTGGTTGGTGAAAACGCTTGTAGTGTTATTTATAGTGACAATGTCATGTTCTTGTTTCCAGAGCGTGGAGATGCAGGGACGAAGATTGAGGCCCTTAAGCGTGTCATCCAGATGATCCTCAACGGGGAGAAGTTGTCATCCCCTTCTGATGACCATTATCCGTTTCTTGTGGATGCCCATGCAGGATCATACTGTCAAGAAGCTGCTGCTGGTCTTCTGGGAAGTGGTGCCCAAGTACACCGCTGAGGGAAAACTTTTGCAAGAATTCATCCTCGTTTACGATGCGTACAGAAAGGTACTTGTCCGATGTCGTCCCAAGATTGTGTTGAAATTTATAAACGAGAAAGATCGTTTTATCTGTCTTTGAAAAATTTATGATTTATGGAGAACTTTTTCATGATAGGCCTATACTTGGGGCAGGGATGTAAATCTTTCAGATTTTCTCTGGATTTCAGATTATTTAAGGTTTTCTACTTTAAACATATTTTTCTTAAATTTTCTTTTCCTTTACTAAAATACTATTATCTTCGCTATTATGAATAGTTCAGATGGTTTAGTACAACATGATTGTAAATCATTAAATTCTTAACCCAGGCCTATCGCTGGTTTTCATACACTGAAGCATGCCGCTTCTTTCACGATGAACTACAATTTCCACACTTATCTGTGAGGCTCTACTGCTCACACGAGAAGATTTCAGATAAAAAAATCAAAATTTTCTTTATTTCCTTTCAGATTTTTTAGTTCACTAACGCATTTGTTGTGGAAATAGATTGTTCAGCTGTGTTCTATGGTCAATGATTTTTCATTCTTTCATCCAGGAAAATGGAAGCTATGTCATTCTACGTTTCTTATTGTGTTATTTGCAATTTACTTTGTCCTATTTGTGGGTTATTGTGATTTATAAGTCTAATCTAGATCCAGATGTGACCGACAAGTGATAAGATTAAGATTGATCTGAAGTAACCTAGATCTGAGATCTAGATTATAGATTTGTTTATGGCGGCTTGACACAGCCCTAGGCCATAAGTTTTGGCTACAAGGAATTCTTTGGCTATTAGATCAGCACAATATCAGCTTAAAACTATTTCTTGCTTAATGTTCTAGAGAAACTGAGATCTAGTATATCTATTCTAGATTCTAGTCGACTAGAGAGATCTTGAAAATAAGCGTACAAGTATAGTATAGTATAGTCAATCCAGCATCTTAGGCTTTAATGCCTTTGCTGATCTTGGGTATCCAGCTTCGTTGGCTCCATGATCACTTCCATTTTGACAGGAGAGTCAACTAAACTGAACATGTAATCTGACAAAAGGCTGTCTAAGCAATTCTGGAAGGCGTTGAGGTCTGGCGCTTCAGCCGACTAAAACTGGGAGGTTGTTTCAACGGTCAATCACACGCTGACTGAAGAAATGCTGTCTGAGTGATGTTTGCATCTTGGTTTATTTAACTTATATTTATGGCCTCTGGTATAGTTGTCAGCAAACACAAATAGTTCCTTCTGGACATTGTAGAGATCATGTGTAAATTTGTATGTTTCTATCATACAGGGAATTCTAATTAACTTAAGTCTTTCTTCGTAACCTTTATCTTTCAGGCCAGGAATGATCTTAGTTGCTCTCTGAAGCACACCTTCTATTATCTTTTTTGTCCTTTCCATACTTAGGTGCCCATACTGAGTTGCTAAATTCTAAGTGAGGCCGAACAAGAGCAAGGAAAAAGCATCCTCATGATTCCAAACTAAGAATGTAAAGGACCTTTGAATGAGTCCAAGGATTCGATTTGCCTTGTTAACTTGGATCTCAATGTGTTTGAAAACTGAAGCTGAGTGTCTTTTCGAGGTTAGACTTACTGAGAGTTGTCCTGTCATTGCAGTGGTAATTTCTAATTTCATAATCAAACTGAGAGTTTTTCTTTCCTAAGTGTAATACAGTACATTTCTCAGCATTAAACCTGAGTTGCCACTGATCCGCCCAGTCAACTAGTTTGTTCATATCGCTCTGTAGGTTGTTCTGTCTGTTAGTTTATTTACTGTGCTATATATCTTGGTGTCATTAAATGCATATAGAACAATTGGATGAGCTTGATAGGACACTAGGTAGATCATTAATGAAAATCACAAAGAGGATTGGTCCAAGATATTGTAGCACCCTACTGACTACTTCTGTCCAGTCAGATACTTCACTCTTGTACGCCAACTCTCTGTTTTCGGCCTATCAGGAAATGTTTAACCCATCTTAGAATACCATATGTTTCAGTTTCCTTTAAGAGTCTTTGATGAGGGACAGAGCTTAATGCCTTAGCAAAGTCTAAGTAGATTACATCATGGATGATCCTTTTATCTAGTATTTCTGTCCAGTCATTTAGTGTCGCTAAAAGGTTAGTAGAGCATGATCTGCCGGAGACAAAGCCATGTTGGTAATCTGATAGCAGCTCATTGACTCATTGACTGTTAGATGTTCTGTGATGCCGTCTCTGACAATACTTTCCATGACTTTGCATACAACAGAGGTGAAACTAACAGGATGGTCGCTTTCCAGGTTTGGTCTTGTTACCTTTCTTGAATAGCGAAGGCCACTTGAGCCTCTTTCCAATCAGGTGGAAGTATGCCAGAATCATATGATTTTTATACAGCATAGTTAATGGTTCAGAGAGTTCATCTGCTAATGAATGCAATAGCTGTGGGTGAAACATATCAGGACCAGGGTGATTTGTTATGGTTGAGATTGTCTAGTTTCTTCTTTACATTGTTTATAGTAAATCTCAATATCCAATGCACTCCCAACGGGTTTATTTTCACATGTGGGTATACTATTGAGATTTTCAATCGTAAAACACTGCTGAAAAATCTGTTAAAGATAGTTGCTTTTTTTCAACATTTGTCGAAACCTTGGAGTTTCCATCAGTTAAATCAGCTATTCCATCTTTTGTTTTTGTCTTTGCACTGAAATGTGCGAAAATTTTTTAGGATTTCTCTCTTAGCCATCATTGCGATAGATTCCTCATAATGCTTAACTGCTGCCCTACACGATGTCTTTGCTTGATTCCTCGCCTTTGTGTAGCGTAAATAATCAGTGCCTTCTTGTTTCTAAATATTTCTTATATGCCAGTTTCTTTTCTTTAAGCTTTGTTTTAACTTTAGGGATTCTGCACTTTGGTTTACTACGAATCCTGGCTATTTCTGACCTTTGGAACGCATACATCGACTGCTGCCATAACCTCATTTTTTTAAAAGTGGTTGATCTAGATTCTTCTAGATGCAGCTTTCTAGATCTAGATTCTAGACAGACAGGCTTTTTATTAGGTAGATCTGGACTCAAGGTTGTTTAGAGGCCTAGAAACAAGAGAGATCAGTAAAACCTAGTAGTAGATTTAGATTTCTATATCTATATTGGTCTAGAATTTGTCGACCCATTTTCTTAAATACGTTTTTTTAGATCTACTTGGTGGTTAATAAAATCCAGAATCTATATGTAGACAATTTAAACAATTTGGGGATGGCCTGTCAAAAGCTTAGATTTATTGATGAAGATTCACCAGGTAGATGTGATTAATCTAACTTCTGAGAACAAATTCAGGAATGACTGTCAACTAAAGATTGTAATGACGTATTTTCAAGTTATATTAGGAAGGTTGAGAAAGATGGCATTGTATGGTATAGTTTATGTAAGTGAGATTCAATACGATACAGTGATGTAAGTTTGGTGTCCTGAAAGTTAATGCTTCAGTGACTTTCAGATTTTTTTCATTTGTGGTAAAATTTTTACAGTTTTTGTGATGAACATCATAATGACTGCCTTCAGTCCCGCTTGTTTGTGAGAGGATGAGTATTGTGAAGAGTTTGACGTGGACAGCTTTACCCTGATGAAGTTGACAGATGTGAGACTAAAGGGAGAAGAAGAAGTTTTCAGGCTGATTTGGTGACTGGTCTGCATGGTATGGTCTGAGGTTGGTTAGTTGACTCTACTCTCCTGACCAGAGCTAAGCATGATTGCAAAACTTTTTTATTCTGAAGTATATTGTTTTGATCATCTCCTGATGGGGTTTAGAGTTGCTGTGCTGTGCATCAGATGTAGGGTTTTAACATTAGACTTGTAGCAAAATAGATTGTCTAGTAAATCTGTCATTTGAGAGGTGATCTATTAAAGACTGCGGATTTAGGGGGATCTCGAAGATTGGGTCAAAAGTATCGAATTTGAGATTTTATCATTTTCATATGCTATGACTCTTCTAGAACCCATCTGTAATAGTACAAAGCATGGCTATTTATAAATGAGGTTTTTAGTCCTCTAAACATGCTGCCCTAGAACACAAATTTACACATTTTATCAAAAATATAATAAATTTGCTCATCTTTGGTCCTAATTTTATGAAAATGAAACGGGAGTGAATGGCTGTCATGTATAGGGTATCGATGTAAAGGGAAATTCCTCGCCCTTTGATATATAGTAGATTTGGTATCGATGCTACAACACCATGAACCCCTGTTCATGAAACTTTCCATACCTAAGACAAAGAATTTCAGATGACATCAGCTGTTATACGGTTTGACCCGACCTCTGAACTCTCCAGTCAAGGTAATGTCACCGCGCATGCGTACTGCATGGATATTGCGGGTCAAATGGTGTCGGCGCATGCGCAGGCGTTCCGGATACGTCTGTTGTTTGTAAACAAACTCCTTGCTTTCGTTTTGATTGCTCTGCCTAGTGCAAACGTGTTTTATGATTGATTGCGATTTATCCTTCAGGTTTGTTCTATATTCTCGTTATTTTTTACGAATTAGTTTACAATGCCTCGACTTTCACGAAAAGCTCGAAGCAATAATCTGGCTAAAGCCAGGAAACAGCGTTGGACCGAGGATTTAGGAGATATTCCGTCTCAGGAAGCAACTGAATCTAACTTGGGATTGGAACCATCCACCAGCTCTGGAACACGTGGTGGCTACCCACCATGCTCCAGGTTTGGGCTTTGGGAATGTAGATCTAGCTCTAGTTCTTCATCCTCGGATCGTTTGGATATCCCCATCAGTGAACTGCCATTCGATCCTCCTTCACCAGTTCATGGTTCTGAGACCAGGTTTGAGAAGAAGCTTACCATGGTCAATGAACAACAGGACGAAGATGACCATGGACTCAAACGGTGGCCTCACCAAGACTATTTGTGAGCTCAGCATGCTGACATCGTTTGTGTCACTTTTTGAGTGCCCTCAGATTGGTTGCAGATCTAAAGTGAAATGCCGTGTCAACGCGTCAAAGCGCAAAGGATTCACCGCGTGCCTTGAGGCCTTCTGCCGCAACTGTGATTGCATTGTGGCCTCCACATATACATCAGATGTCGACATGTCAGGGTCAGGGCACCCCTAAGCCGTTCAATATTAACACAGGAGTTGTTGTAGCCTGCCTCAAGAGGGATATGGGACCCCACAAACTTTCTAATTTCTGTGAGACACTCTCTATGCCTTCCCCCACAAGAAGACCTTCACGAAGTGCGCCGAAGACATCTACGGTCTCAATGTAGAAGTGTCACAACAAATATTTAGTAAGGCAGTAGCGGTGGTGAAAAAAGAACATCAATGGCAGCTGGATATCACCATAAACAACACAGAACCGCAGACGTCGCCGTTAGTTTTGACGGAACATGGATGACGAGGGGCCTTTCGTCTCTTTATTGGAATTGGATGTGCCATCGACAGCCTCACTGCTTTCGTAGTTGATGCTCACGAAGTGCCTTCTGTCAAACATACGCGACAACTGGAAAGTGGCAGAAGGCTCATCTGTACGACGCATGGCTTAGAGAACACCAAGAGGAAGGCTGTAACATCAACTGCACAGGTGAGTTGGATTTTTTTTATTACCAATTGATAATTTCTTCTTACAAATTACTTTTTTCTAGCCGATCAATTGAAATCAACACACAGAGAAAATTTATGGCTCTGGAATCCATTATAATTGTTTGATTTATTTGATCATTACATTATTAGGATTATTGCTTTTGTGCATTATCATCGTCGTCTCATTCTTTTTTCTTTCCGTACAGTTATCATTATATTTAGAAAGTGAAAGCTACAAAACTAGACTTATATAAAGAAATGGAACCAATTTACTGTTGTCACTCAAATTATTTTTACATAATTAACAATTCAATCATAGACTAATATGTTGTAAACATGTTGCTTAATAAACGCAATTATGATATCATTTTATTATTTTGTAGTTGCAATTTGATCAGCCACAAGGCAATCGCATGATAATTGAAGTGCAGATATCATGTGGCGAAGATATTTTTATTTTGTAGTTGACAAAAGGCCTTTGATCTCCTGTTTATTTCTGGACTTTGTTTGGCTTCATCTCAGACATCGGCCATGATGGAATTTAGTTCAGGACTGCTCCAAGAAGGGTTTGTTTTATTTCCTTATGCGAATCCATGATCATAAACAGTTTACTTATGTAAAACATAAGACAATGTTTTCTGACGAATCTAACGTAGTTGATTTGTCTACATTCGCATTTTCTGTACTGACTGATATTCAGTTTTGTCTAATTTTTATTTGCTGATTTTAGTTAGGCCTGTTTCGGAATGTTTCATATAAAACAGTTTACTTATGTAAACAATGTTTTCTGACGAGTCGGTTTATAGCATGTGTACAATATTTATCTTATGCTTATTGTTATTCAAAGGTAAAACACTCGGCGGAAGGCACACGGGAAGCTTTACTGCAATGCCATAGGCAAAAGCTATACCAGAGCTATTCGTGGGCACAGCAACATTGAGGACATGAAGACAGCAATGGATACTCCACCGACGACAACTCTCAGCATCGGTACTGCCCAACTGGCATCGACTCCTGGTGCTTCTACAAGAAGGCCATCGCACAGGGCATATTTCTGGTCAGCATAAGCTCCTAATGCATACGCCTCCTGGATTACGACCGCCTGCATCATCATGTTTGGCCTGTTTACCAACGTTTGACAAATGATGATCTTCTACGCTGTTGAATTATGTACTTCATTCTCATGACTTTTCCTCCTCAGAATGTAATTATTTTGTGATTGTATTACCCTAATATATGGCAAATATACTCCTTATAAGATACTATCCATAACATGCATGAATATTGACATTGTGCATAAAAATTTGAGTTTTGAGTTGTGGAAATACAAAATTGCGTTTTTCTCAAAACTTGTTTTTGGTATACTTTTCGCTAAAAGTCAAAAACTTACTCATAGATTTGAACCAAATTTGGTATATAACTTCTTTATATATGCACCTAGTTTGTATAAGAGGCTTTTTGGGAAAATAATTGATGATAATAATGTTATTGATGATTTAGTGTAAACAATTGGTATTTTGGGGATTTCGAAAGTTGATTTTTTTCAATATTTTTTTTCAGTGAGTAGATCAAATATCAAAAATCGGATCTGATACAACCAAAACAGTCCTCTTTACTACCTGTATCTCAAATTTCGTTGACTTTCCTTGGTAATATTTTGACTTTTAGCGATTGGAAAAACATAAACAAAATCCAATATGGCCGCTGTTACCATGGCAACCAAAAATTCGAGCGACAAAAAAACTATTGCATCTCAATCACAGCATGGTACCCTTTGTATGTGTGAAGTTTGAACATTATATGTCAATATTGAGTATTTTGCTTCTTGGCTGTAGTCCCCCCCTAAGGGTTTTGTTTTGTTTTTTGAGTTTGCATTTGTTTAGTATTAATATGAGTAACTGTCAAAATAAAGTCATCCTATATCATTGAAAAATTTGAAGTGTCCTTGGTTGCCATAGAAACAGCCCCCGTCTTGGATATTGACCCAATTTTCAAAATCTATCTCCTCCCTTAAATTCACTCAAACATTTCTGATTTTTCTCGTAATATGACTGCAGTCGCTGCTTGACGGCATTGTTCGTATATTGAGCATGCAATTGTTGTTTTTTATCAGCCAATTGCCAGATGTTATTGCCTATCCAGGATTCATGTTATTATGAGTGTGTCGATTCTTTGCTAATATATTGTTCTCTTTGTCCATTCTTCAGAGTACTCGTGCTGTGCTTTGTTCGAGACTTAAAACTCGTATGATTACGTGTTATTGAGGGCCTACCGCGATTACTAGAGCCTTGAATTTCAAACTGATCAGGCAGAAGGCTTCGCTGATTTTCAATGACTGTTACATCTAGAGCTAAACGTCCCTAGTATTAAGGTTGTCTAGATCTAGGTCTAGATGATCTGTATCTGTATTCTTAAGTAGATCCTAATAAATCTAAATCAAGTCGAGATTAAAATCTTTGAAACAATACCAATCTGCAATCACACGCGTGTCAGAAGATAGAAATGTTGTGTGTGTGTAAAAAGAGAAATAGAGAGTATTTTCATGTGTGTTTCGTACGATCGCGAATGCATGTGAGTGTGTGTGTTAAAGAGAGAGTGAGCGACGTGAAAGGCAAATCCAAGGAAGAATAGAGGTTGGGTGATAATTGACAGGTATGTCATGCATGTATGTCTGACCGGTTAGCAGGATTAGGTGGGCATGTGTGTGAAGAATGTGAAAATATGATAGCAATGATTAGCAAGATAGGTGACCACTGATGAGAAAGAGAGGAAAAGTGAGTGTGTCTTCCACTTCCAGTAGTATGTAAACAATGAGGGAAGGAGGCAACTGTAATGCTGATTTAGTACTAGAATTTAGGTTTTATTGATATTTTTACTTTGGAAAAGGCAGAACCAGCATCAACAATGACCTTATTTTATTATTATTATTAAGTTCGAGATTAGGCGACTGGCTGATTCTACCTGAAATCGATCATGTATCCTGATTGTTTTTCCCCAGGATCCAGATTTTTTTACATCTAGGTCCTGATTTTTAAAATTTAGAGTGGCAGGTCTGATAGTGATATAATACTACAAAGCTTTTTCACATGCAGTAGGCCTCAATTGTCTTATCAGTGATCGTTTTTTGGTGGTATAATGAGGTTTGAGTGTACTTGCTCAGACAAAAATATGCCATTTCGTCAATGCTGCTTTGGAATAGGGCTTGGGTCACTTCATCCATGCAAGTACAGTCCAACTCTTATAATATATCAACATCGCTGGGAGCACCAAATTGTGTCGATGTAAGAGATTGTCGAGGTATCAGAGCAACCAATAGAAAAGGGCCGTTTTTGAAGAGGGTGAGAGCATTGCTGGCTTTCTGTTTTGCTTTTTCCTTGTTTGGAAGCATGCTTTTTAATTGGCTTGATTAGTCCAGGATGCAGTATTGTCTTGGTCTATAGGGTTCTGTTTTCATTTTCCAATTCTTGGCTTTCACTAATCGATTTACCGGCCATCGATGGACATTTATGTTGTCTGTAGATTGATTATTGCCTGCACCGACAAATCGGGAAGTCGATGTAAGGGGTTTGAGTCAAATTTATGTCAATACATCAGTGCTTTCTTTACTAGTTATATATACGGGGTGAAACAGGGCTTTGATATGATGTCGATATATCAGGATGTCAATATGTGTTGGACTAATATGTGGAACCAACAATCACAGAGATCACATTTTATCCATTGGTTGCAACCCTCTTCTTTTCCATATTCTCTGCATTAACTCATATTGGTGATAAAATCAGGGTGTCCAGCAAGGTCAGAAAGTCAGAAATATGTCGGATTTTTCATACTCAGGTCGGGAAGGTCGGAAATTGATGTCTTGGGTAGGAAAATAAGTAGAAATGGGGCCCAGGTAGTAAAAACAGGGTTCCCATGCATCAGGGACTTCATTGAAAACGGAAAAAATGTTTCCCGAGAAAATACCAGGGGAAATGATAATTGAGGACGGACATGAGAGAAAATCAGGAAATCGAAGTAGACATGAACAATTATCGCCACAGCGAAATAAGAAAATGCAAATAAGTTTGTGGACGATGAATCATCATTTTGTCATCCATTTCCGGTCATTAATGCTTTGCTGTCTGGTGAAGCTAAACAATTCCGATACCTTCTTTAAAATTGTAAAGTTTGCCCGGGAATTAGTATCGGATTTCGACACATAGTGTTCAATACTTCCTTTAGTTTTAGCATCTATACCAATACCATGAACTCCTTTCTTCAATTTGACTTAAGAGAGATTATGAATGTCATGTGTGTTAAAAAGCTGATCGTGCACGTTGCATGGTTCGTGTCAAAGGGAGAGAGACAGGGCAATGTGCATATTTCAAAATATTTGTGTGTGTAATGCGACCAATCACGCGTGTGTGTATTAGTATTAGAGAAAGTGAGAGAGTATCAATGGAGAGTCGAGAATTTACGGATGGCTGAAAGACAAATGAAAGTGTTTTGTAAGAATAGAGGAGGTTGGATGATCGAAGGGATATCATGCACGCACGACCTGATAGCAGAATAGAGGTGGGAAAGGGACAGGGTGAAGAAAGTCGATGGCAAAACAAGAGGCGACTGACATACGGTATTGGAAGAGAAAGAGAAAATAACGAATGTGTCTTCCACTACAGTGAAAACATGGGTGGGGAAAGGATAGAACTGGGAAGAAAGCAATCATGTACTATACTAGATTAGATATAGATTCTGGTCTTATTGAAGGAGAAGAAAAGAGGGGGTGGGGCGGTTGCCAATATAATGGAGACTTTTACTAGGGGAGGGGTGAGTAGACGTTTTACGTTGCTGTCAATTGAAAACTCTAGATCTAATTTTAAGTTTTTGAACCTGAGAAAGAAAGAGAGACTGTGGGGATGGGGGGGGGGGGATGGTTAAAAGAAGAGCAGAGGAGGATTTACAATTGGCAGAGTTCAAGTTCTAGAAAAGCCTTCCACACCTCATTTCCTTCTTGGTAGACTAAGTTTAAAGTATTTGTGCATGTTTTTAGGCTATGATATTGTCACTCTTATGTTTGATTTATTTTTCGACTTTTTTCATTTTTGAACTGTTTGCATGTTTGTGAAATGATAGGCGTAGATCTATCACTGCTAGTGCTATCAGCTATCAGAATGTTGTTTTTTTTTCTTTTCAGAAATTATTAATCCAAAGTGAAACATTAAAGAAATGTGTGATCACTTTTCATTTCATTGAGATGTACTAGAAAGTCATTCACTTATGATTTGAATTAACTTTCTTTCTCTATCAGTTCCCATTCTACCTTTCGTTGTATGGGTTCAGATGCCAGATTATCTTTCTCCATGATGCCCTGTCCTGGCATTTTCTGTTTCCTTCCAAAAATGTTAAATTTCTATTCTTCAATGCCTCATATATCTTCCCACTTTCTCTGAGGTCTGCCTTTTGGTCTTTTACCTTGGGCTTTAGCACTGTATACTGCTTTAGCTATTCTATTTTGTCTCTTTTAGTTTTCTCTACTACTCTTCTTAGATATTTCATTTCAGCTGCCTGTACTCTACTGTATTCTCTACTGTCTAAGGTCAGGTTTCACTGCCATAGAGGAGAGTAGGACAATAAACTGTGTTGTATACTGCCATTTTGGTTTTTGTTGACAATTCTTGTTTACCTACAAATGCCTTTCCTAGATGGTTATATATTGTACTTGCCTTTTGGATTCTCTGGCTGATTTCTTCTCTTAGTTTTCCATCAGAGTTAATCATTACTCCTACGTAATTGTAGCTGTGAAGTTGTTCTAAATTCTCCCTGCCCAATTTAAGATTTTGTGTTTTAGCCTCCCTAGTTACTAGCATTGTTTTGGTTTTCTTTGCATTTACTCTCATTCCTCTTTTATTTAGTTCATTGTTCATAATGTTGATATTCGACTGAAGGTCACTTTCTGATTTTCTAAACAGAACTAAATCATCGGCAAATGAAAGCATTGGTACATTTACTGGTTTGAGCTTCCACATACCTACATTCACTTTCTTCATTTTGAGGATGCCTTTGCGACTGAATCCATAAATGTGATAAACAACAGAGGACTTAGGACACTTACCCCTATATCTACATTAAATTCTGCAGATATGTTTCCAGCTACTCTCATTGCACATGTTACAAATAACACTTGTGCTTTGAACCGACAAATAGTAGCCCATCGCTTCACGTGTTATGCCATCATAGCGCAATAACTGAAACTTTTAACTATCATCGTTTCGATGCGCTATCCCATTTAATAGTCAAACTTATATGTCTAGGCACGCTTTTTAAGTTCTAGAATACATCTTATAATGTTATCGGTACATTTTAGTCATCAAAACCAGGCAAAACGATATACAGTGGAACACGTTTAAACCGAAAGTGACAGGACCGGTCAATGTATTTCGATTTAGAGGTCTTTTCGGTTTAGCGCTAGTCCCTCAGAAATGACGTTCGGTAAAGGGAAGTAATAATGTATAAAAATATTTCTAGAGTTGTCTCCCCTTGACGCCATGCACACGGCATGGCCTGCCGTGGACCCTATGATGCACGTTTGTTTTCATGTATGTTTAGTTGTTTTTTATTGTTAAGGAAAGAAATCCCCCTTCTCTGTTTAAATCGTTCAAGCCAGCCAGTGTTGGGCTCGAAATCGCTGTTCAGTTCTTCGGCAATCATCAACGCTTTCTCCATTAGAATAGGTCCTGATATTGATATAGGAACATTTAGGTTTCAGCACTAGTAAACCATATAAAGCGCCGCCTCCAACGTTTTCGTGGCTGCACTTCTTCATCTTCTGAGTTGCAGGCTGAAAGAATGTACTGCTGCTAGCCTTGTTTTCTATCTGCTCCTCTTAGCCATTATGGTCGAGAGTGTAGAATTCGAATTCCAAGTTTCCGGCATATCTCACTTTTCTCGGTTTCCCCGTCAACCTTTTTTAATCAACTGTTACTTAAACTGCAGTGTATACGCATTGTGCTTTCTTTTCGACATGATTTTCGTAATTATAGATGGAATTTATAGTCACAGGTTGTGGTGGTACCGAAGAGCAAAGCAAGAAACATCCGCGTGGCTGAAGATTCAATTGTGGAAAGGAAGAAATTACAATCGTCAACACGCGCACGGTGTACACTCGCATACACACCGCTTACAGTACTTACACATTCGTGATGGAATGCGTCGCGTGTGGCCGTAATCAGTGACAGTGCAGTGAACCAGCCTATGACGATCACTGATCGGTGACCCGCGAGATAATTTGCCTCTCGCGCACTGCGTAGCAGCCATTGACAGTAGCATCACGCCACCCATCTCTCCCCCCCACTTCTCTCTCTTGCGTGTGATTGTACACATGTGTAGTGTATAGCCTACTAATTGTAGCCTTCTTGGATGTCTTGAACTAGCACGGCAAAGTTGTAGGTTGACTTTTTGGACCGCAACTCAGTGAATTTTTATTTCGGTTTATCGCTATTTATTTAACAAAGACTGAAGAAAAGAAAAGATCGGGGGATTCCAAATCCTTTCGGTTTAACCGTGTTCCACTGTATCATCTATTTACAATGAATGTCTTCCTTACTGAAACAGGGGAAAATGCCATGGGAAATACTTATCGATCGATGTATCTGCACGTACTTGTCGAATCAGAAAATGAAACGAAGGGAAACGAGAGGTGTGCCACATGAATATTTTTGTTGTTATTCGAGGCTGCTGGCTTGGCGGGGAGATGCTGTGCGCGAAGAAGTGACGCGTCAACCGACAATGCACACGGCCGACTTGACACAAAATGGCATTTTTATTACAAAATTGAAAATCACCTTTTGTCTCAAAAGTTAACAAGACGTTTTAAAACCAAGTCATTCTATTAACATTGACAAGAGGAACCTGTGTGCCAAATATAATACGAATCGTTCCGTAAATGACGGAGGAGATAGAATGTTAGTGTGAAAAAAATACATTTCGAAAAATATACGCTTCAGATGGGTTGCGCTTTTTGTAGCAGCCCCTTACTCTTTCGACAGTGTACAGCATTGTTACTAATGTAAAGAGAACTGTAAATCTAGGTTTAGATGAAAATAGATGCCAAAATTACATTTTTTTGTTTTTTCCTCTATTCCTATGCTTGTACGCGTGTTTACATACACACCGACGGACAACACCTCTCATGTCACACATCGCTGGGCCAAATTGATGTGCGCGTCGAGGAAAGCCATCGAAACTGGCGCTGCCCCATTTGGCGATTAGCCACCAATAGACAGGTTTTCACTGCCATCTTCTCAGTTAGTGTTGGGGTAATTGAAGTAAAAATTTTGACTGATTTTACCTACAAAATACTTTGTAACAAAAAGATAAACGTCATATGGAAATT
The DNA here is from genome assembly GCA_037039925.1 of Doris montereyensis. Classification (NCBI taxonomy): domain Eukaryota; kingdom Metazoa; phylum Mollusca; class Gastropoda; order Nudibranchia; family Dorididae; genus Doris; species Doris montereyensis. Next base: position 105,869 of record JAXRKP010001331.1, on the reverse strand, counting down.
TTTCTGCCATGAAGTTGTAGTAGATAAATGATTGTTCTGCCCAATTTTCAAAGAACGGAAAATCAACCTTTGGTCCCAAACTCGCCAACCCAGGTGACCCCCCCTAAAAAACCCCATTGAAAACTTCTTTTTCTCTTTATACCACTGCTTTTACTTTGGCTTTGACAATTTATGTCAATTATGACCTGCCCTATTCTGCAGCAACTTTGATAAATTATTCAATTTGATGCAATTTGAAAAAAACATGGATTGACATTTTTTTCTCTCCCTTTATCTCTATGACAGGACCTTCAGCATCCAAATGAGTTCATCAGAGGATCTACCCTTCGCTTTCTATGCAAATTGAAGGAGCCCGAGCTGCTAGAACCACTGATGCCTGCCATCAGGCAATGCCTCGACCATCGCCATTCCTACGTCAGGCGAAATGCCGTGCTAGCCATCTATACTATCTACAGGTCAGCGAGAACACTGGCATTTATTATAATGATTAAAAGATTTTGTCAACAAGATTGATTGACTATACCCATATACAGTGGAACCTCTCCAATCGGGAAGAAATCCCAGGCAAAAAGAATTTTTTTTCTCTTTGCTTTACCTATCAAAAAACGAGAGGAAAATCCCTAATCGGGACAATTTTTTGCAGGCTTGCATTCACTATCATCCCCATTTTCCTCAATAATTACTTATTCCCACACTTGCTTTTTATCCAAACTAGGTTTCCATGTCCAACGTCAAACAGTCAATTATTACACATGCGTTAGTGCTAAATGTATAACATTACATATGGAGACATTATTGTAAGTGCCAGTTCACAATGACTATAAGCCAGACTCTAGACAGCTATTGCTTGTCCACCTACTCACAGTCCTTTCCAGGACTACCTTTCTACAGAGATTGCAGAAGGTTGCCCTTATAAGGCCAACCTGCCGGCTGACCTCAATTTGGGTCAATAATCTTGTTACGCTGTGTACGAGGCTTCCGCACTTGCACCGATAGTTTTCTCGCCCCTGCTGACGAGGCTGCCGCGCTTGACCACGGCGTACTTGTGATTATTGTGATATTTTTTTTTTATCTTTGTTGAGTAAGGTGACATAGCGGGCAATTCATATTGTTATTGTCATCGTGTTTATATTGTATTGTTTACTAACAATAACATATATTACAGCCTACTTTTATTAAACATGAAAAGGAATAATACTGCAGTTGGCCCATTACTATTGAAGAGGAATATGAAAGGTATAATACTAAAAGACAAAAAACCGGTTCAGGACCGAGAAATCTTCAGTGTGCCCAACCTTCATAAGCAACAAGGTGACATAAAAACAAATAAACATTAAACAATGCTTGACGAAACTAATACTAAAACAGAAATGTTACTATGTAATCCAAAAAATCGCAGTTGGCCTGACGAAAACGAAGAAATAAAATTCACACAGCGCTAAAATCTTTTGGATATATTTCGACGATAATTTATCTATGGAACATCATATAAACCATCTCTGTAAAACTCTTTACCTCGAAATTAGACGATTAGGCCACCTATCAAACCTTCTTAATCTAAGTTCTCTTAAAACATTGACTTCAGTACACATTTTCTCCAAAATTGATTATTGCAACTCCTTTTTATAATTTACCTGATGTCTTCATTTATAACCTCCAACGTATCCAAAACCATGCGGCCAGAGCGACTTTGAAGAAAAAGAAATATCAACACATTACCCCTATGTTCATGTCTCTGCATTGGCTCCCGATCGATAAACAAATAATATACAAAATTGCGATATTGTGTCACAAACGTAAAACTGATAGAGCTCCAAATTATTTAAATGACCTGATCTCTGGTTATGTTTCATCTCGCCAACCGAGATCTACAAATTAATGTCTATTAAGCATTCCCCAAAGAAGCCTGACAAAACCGTCACTGCACTCTTTTAAATACGCAGGTCCTCACGTCTGGAATGCTCTTCCACTGTCAATAATGTCTATGTTTGACACGTCGGAAGACACCTTTAAAAAACATCTGAAAACATACCTCATGCGATGCTTCTTAGAAGAATAGCAATTGTTTTAATCATGTGATTTTAATTCACGTACCATACATCTTTATAAAAGATATTATGCTTTCATGTATTGATTTATTTACTTTTTATATATTTATTTATTGATTTGTTTATTTATTTATTTTTTATAATTTTTTTGTATACTAGTGCAAACCCGTTTACAAAACGGATAAACAATGCTAGAGATCTATTTGAATCCAAACCTATGAACATGTAGAAATTGATGTATGAAAACAGTTTCCCATTGAAAGGTATTGATGGTGGACCTCACCATTAATTCGAAAAGGTGTATATGCCGGGTGGTAAAATGTCTTCATTTGCTCCCACAGATGCAAAGGCGAAACTGATGTTGAATGCACGTACATTTAAACAGAAATTGCTTGGCAACAACAAAATTTTCTAGAAACAGGTTTTTCATAAGAGGAGGAGTTGTCTGTAGTGGAGGAAGAATGACTTGTCCATTTGCACAGCAGAGACTTTTAATTTCTTCTCTAAACAGCTTTGCTTGACAGAAGTTGCAAACTACTTCCATGGCAGACAGCTGCTGTCTCTGTACATTGGGGAAATGATCTAGATCTATAGCATTCTCTTGATCTATACGCTCTCTTGATGAGCTGTGTCTAAATTTAGATTTATTTGGTCTTGAATCAAAGCATCATTCCTATAACAGCGTATTTTGAAGTCTATCTCATACAGGGATTGGACCGGCTTCTGTATTATTATCTAAATCTGGTCTAGATTCTAGATCTAGATCTACATCATTGTCAACATTGTAACGTGAAGTTGACAGAACCTCACGTTTTTTCTTTGCTCTTGATTCTAGATCTAGATCTATGTTGTTATCATTATGTAGAGCTAGATCTGGCCTTGATTCAGATCTACGTCATTGTCAACATTGTTACCAGTATGGGAATTTGACTACCTTTCGTTTTAACTTGGCATTTCGAGTATGGTAGCTAAGGCTTTGCTTTCGCTTACCCATCAAGATTACAATTACAATAGGCTAGTAATTTACACAAACATGGGCTAGCGGGCGAAGACTGTGAACATTTGAATCACATTGGTCTTGGTTTACTTACAAATCTATTAGATGACAGTATTTTACTAAATGAATGGCCAAAATTCTTTGAAGAAAATGGCCAAAATGGTGTCTCAAGGATTTAATGTCTCTTCGTAATAGCACGTCTTTAAACCACTAAATGCATTTATAAGGTTATAGAATGATGAATTTGAAAGGATTAGGGCTGCAAAACCCAATCACCAAATTGTCAAATATTATTAATTACAGGCATTGGGCGCTAAACGACTCAACTGGTATAATCACATTGACTTCCTTTCATTTATTTACTATGGTTGTTTGCTAGAAGCAAGGCTTGAAGTCTTCATGGCTGCCTTCATTCATATAAATAATTCAAGACTCAAATGGCAGGAGTAACGGTATAACAGCTGTTGCCATAATTCTAGATAAGCCATTGTTGATTCCACATCGATTCTCTAACTCCATGTGCAATTTGACGTTTGAAATCATTGTCGTTCCTGAGATTCGCTTAGCCTAAATTTTGCTCATGAAATAGTCTATGTTTTTGTTATATAAGATGTACATTGCTCATGTTTTTTACCATGTATGTATAAATGCGCCTAGAGCTGTCGTAAGATGGGAATGGGCGCTATAGAAATGAATTATATTATTATTATTATTAATACTAATAGAGCCATTGGTGCAACGACCCATCGAGCAATGTTCATCAACAGAGCAAGCCTCATAACAACAATCAACAAAAAGAAAGAAGAAAACGAAATACAACTGCCATAAGAGAGATGGAGAGAGGAGGGAGGGATAGAAAGGGAGAGAGAAAGAGGAAAGAAAACAAACAAGAAACATAAAAGAGAACGAGGAAGATAAAGAAAGACGAATGGAGAGAATGAGAGACAGGCAGAGAGAGAGATATGAGGTAACATATAGAGCGGGGGGGGGGGCACGTGGCTGCATGGTAGGCTTTATTCCATACGTTCAATAATAGCGTGGTTGGCTGTGTCAAATTTTATGTTGTAGAGTTTCAATGAAAGATCAAACGGGTTATATTATATTTATTTCTCTGAATCTGTTTGGTTTTGGATTAGCAGGGGATTAGCCCACTGTACCCTTAGATCGTTGGGCTGCCACCTTGAGGCCCCCTACCAGGCCTTGTTATTTTCTGTCAGGGTTAATAACCTTAGCCTTTAGTCATGGAAGATCACCCTGCGAGGCAGCAGGTTGTTTTTTCTGTTAGGGTTAACTCCCTTAGCCTTTAGTCAGTCAAGATCGGCCTGCAAGGCAGCAGGTTTTCTTTCAGGGTTTAAGCAAAAATTGTCAACAACAACCAAAATGGCAGTATACAATACAGTTTATTGTCCTACTCTCCTCTATGGCAGGCAAGCGAAACCTGGACCTTAGATAGTAGAGAATACAGTAGAGTACAGGCAGCTGATATGAAGTATCTAAGAAGAGTAGTAGGGAAGACTAAAAGAGACAAAATCAGAAACACAACAATAAGAGATCAAACCAAAGCAGATGGCATAAAAACTAAGATAGAAACAAATCAATTGAGATGGTTTTGACATGTAAACAGAATGAATGACAATAGAATAGCTAAAGCAGTATACAGTGCTAAAGCCCAAGGTAAAAGACCAAAAGGCAGACCTTGGAAAAAGTGGGAAGAAGGTATAAAAGAGGCATAGAAATTTAATTTTCACGGAAGGAAACAAAGTGCCAGAACAGGGCATCCTGGAGAAAGATCATCTCGGGCATCTGAACACATACATCGAAAGGTAGGATAGGAACTGATAAAGAAAGAAAGAAAGAGTTTGATGAACAACGTTTATCTTTATTTCTAAAGGAATCATTTTCATTCTCACCTCTAAATAAAATGATGGAACTTATAATACTAATACTAGAGGAAATGTCCAACTGCCTTTCGCTAATCCCATGGCCGAGTCCAATGTGCATAGGTTTATATCTTTCACAAGTGCCTCAGCTGCGGCAAAGCGCTCTATCCCAGACCTAACACCTCTTGCTTTTGAAAACTCCCTCTCTACCTATGTCTATAACTAGTATCACCCTCTCTTCTCATTTACAATGACATGAGTGACCATCGTTTTGTATTCTTGGCTGTTCCCTTCCTACAGTTCAATAGAAATCCACCTCCTCCCAAACAGGCCTCACCCCTTACGCAATCCAGTGGTTTTTCACATCATTCCGACTTCTGGATGTAAGTCTCCCTCCTTAGTCCTTTCTATACAGTAGGAAGGTAGACTCTTGTAATTTATTATGTCTATACACTTCAAATAGCTGCCCTCCCTCTTGTCCAGATACCACATGTCATCATGACCATGTGAAATGGACCTGCTTGAGAGATCAAAGTTCCTTTGTTGCTGGTCACTGAACTCAGATGAAAGCTTCAATTTTTCCTTGTACTTTCAACACTGATGTAGTTTGACATATTTGACGTTTGACAAATATAACCATCAACACAATGCTCCCCCTGATTGGTCAACCCTGAACATGGTTTCTTTCTATTGACTGAAGGTCACGCCATCCATTCAGGCTGCCCATAGGTGTGCAATGTGATTGGCCACTGATATCTTTTATTTATATCAATCACTATTTCTTGCTTGTGGGTGGAGCTTCTTACTAAAGTAATTGACATCTGTCCAGAAGTTGCATCGGTCATACGAAGACAAGAGTCTTTAGTTTTGTCCACTTTGCCGAGGGTCCACAGCATGCATTTGAGATAGGGCTCCTGTGTGTTGTTGTATGTCTTTATAAGAAATATATCGAGTGTGTGTTAGACTCGGAAATGAACTATCACTTTTACCCCTTTAGAATAATAGACTTTTTCTGTATGGCGTGGCATGGGTTGATCAGTGTTATTGGTCAGAATAGAGGCATTCCCAAGACCCGTCTTTGAGTGCACTGCAGTGGAGTTATACGGGACCCGCCACAAACGCTTTGTCTTGCTGAAGGCCGGGAGTGATGCAAATGTACGGGGCCCGCCATTAGTGTAGGTGTGCTTTAGAGTGACCAGCGGCATGCAAAGATACGGGACCCGCCTGAAAAAAGGTTAAAGTACTTGAAGCTGTTGAGCAAAGAACAAAATCCCTAGGTCCCCGGGTCTTCCGGAAACCCGGCTAAATGTGACAATTTTGCAATTCACCCGAAATTTCTCAATTAGATGGATTCCACTGTATTTATATATATATATTATATTTACTTCCAAATTTCTGTTTTACTCATCTGTCAGGGATGAAAGTTTTCCTGCTTTTTTGGCCTAGCGAAATTTTTCCATTTAGACAAAAACCCTGGAATTTCTACACCGGAGGTAAAATTACAGACACACTGTATTAGAATAATCAGATGCAACAGCTGACTTTTCACCGGTGGCAGCTGTTTGTATCGATACATATTTCCCAGATCCTTCTGTGATTGCAAGTTAACTCTACGATACTTGACATTAGAAAAATTGAGACAATTATTCTCTTCAGTAAATATCATACTGACATTCAGATCTTCATGCTTCATTTCGAGTCATTCTTTCTCAGTGTCTGTCTGTCTGTCTCACTATTTCTCTTTCACTCCCCTCTCTCTCTCTCTCTGTGGCCTAACTTACTTGTTGCCGCTCTCTCTCTCTCTCTCCCTCTCTCTCTCTCTCTCGCTCTCTCTCTCTCTCTCTCTCTCTCTCTCTCTCTCTCTCTCTCTCTCTCTCTCTCTCTCTCTCTCTCTCTCTCCTCTCTCCCCCTTTCCCTCTCTCCTTCCTCCCCCTCTCTCCCTTCCTCCCTCTGGCCTTATCTTCTTGTGTTGGTGTGATATTTATCTCCACCTACGATATGGACCATTTAGATCGATAGCTGGATCTAGAACTTTAAATAGATCTAGAATGGAGCCTAATAAAGATGTGATCTGTTACCGTTACTGGAAACTGAATAATCAGCATGGTCTCGTTACCCAAACTGAAAGTGGTGGAGAGTCATACGTGTGCAGATGTTTCAAAATTTGACTCTAGTGTCAAGAATAGATACTCTTAATGCAAAGGGCATTGGTTGGAATGTTTGCATGAAGATAGGAGTTTCTTTTTTTTTCTTTTTCTGCCTTGGCCTATGTGAGGAAATTGTAATTAGCTGGTATCGCATGATGCACTATGACTAGATCTGTGTGTAAAACGAGATGAACTGACAAGAAAGCTCTGGAGTGCATGCCAAATCAAAGGAGCACAAATGCTTTTGAAGACCAGAAGACGCCATCTTATTTTCTGATAGTGATGGTCACTTCCAAATTAATTTAGATTTGACGTGTTTTATTTCGGTCCACTCTGCAGGTTTTTCAATTCATCTCAGTATATTTGCAGTTACAGTGTAGGCCTATGTGTCTTCTTGTCCTTTGGGGAAGATCATAAGAAGATGAAATGTTATTGTTGTTAGGTTTCAATAACCCAAAAATAGATGATCTGATAGGTAGAATGCCTTCAATTTCCCTTGGAACCACACACAATTTTCTGTCAGACTGGGCCTCCGCTGGGATGCCTTTCTGCCTAGTAGGAAAATTCATCAAATGAAAATGATCTTGGGATCATTTAGAAACTACATGCTAAATATTTTTCTTAGTAGCCTAGCGACAGAGCCCTTGATGCACAACGAACAACCAACTCAAAATTATGTATATATTTACCTAATTTTTTATTTCTTTATATGGTAGTTATTTATCAATCTACCTATCTACATATTTTCTTGTGGCAATATTTCTACTAAGTGCATACAAACGTAAGTAAAATGTCTGAGCCTAAATTACCATGTGGTATTAAGGCGGGTGTAGTGAAGATTCACACTGATGAGAAAGCTTGACACTGTGCAGAGTTACTAGACATTAGACATTCATATTTTAGGATAAAACTTTGACTGCATCCGCATTTCCTCTGTTGACCACAGGAACTTTGACTCTCTCATTCCTGATGCGCCGAACTCATCCACAATTTCCTGGAGGGAGAGCAAGATATGTCATGCAAGAGAAACGCATTCATGATGTTAATTCATGCAGACCAGGTAAATCATGTTGATTTTTTCTTGTTCATCCTTTTATCATTTATTTTTTGCTGTGCCTTAAGGAAAGATGTAAAGATCTTTCTTACCATCATCTGTAAAATTATTATCACTACCATCACCATTTTCATTAGCATCACCGCCCTTTAGAATATTATTCATTGCAATAATTACATTAACATGTATTAGAATTTTTTTTTTTTACTATATGTTATGTTAAACATATTTTAATCATGTAATGCTTAAATGTGCATAAAAGCTGCTTGTGTGTCAAGAGCAATTTATGTATAGTAAAAGTGTGTTGTATTTCATATTGTATTGAAGGTATTGTAACACCATAACAATATGCCACTTTTGGACAATAAAATTGTATCTTATCTTATCTTATCTTTCTTTTAAGTTCTTTCATAACATTTTATGTGCATGGAAAAATTTGAATTAAGTGGACCAATTTGTAGGATGTATTTGACAAAATTTATCTACTGCCTTTTTTAGCTCGCTGGCAAGCATAGGCCGTCAACAAATAACCTCCAATCACTTCTCTTCTGGTTCAGCCTCTCCATAGATTTCCATATTAGCCCCGTCTTCTTCATCTCTCCCTCCAATTTTCTTCTCCATGTAGCCCTTGGCCCGACCCCTCGATCTTTAGCCCTGTGGGTTCCATGTTAGGCTCTGTCTTGGTGTGTTGGGATCCTTTCCTAAGCGTGTGGCCTATCCACCTCCATTTCTTTATTTAAAATCTTTTTCAGCTGATACTTGTCCAGTTCTTTGACATAACTTCAGGCCAGAATATTTTGACAGTTCTCCTCAGACATCTATTTATGAATGATTGTATTTTTTGTAGCGTAGTTTTTGTAGTTCTCCATGTTTCTGAACCATATGTTAGCACTGACTTGACATTTGAATTGAATATCCTTAGTTTGATTCTTTCTGGTAAACTTTTGATGGACCATACCTTGTTAAAGCTTAAAAATGCTTGTTTGCCTTCTGTATCCTGGTTTGACATCTTCTTCCACACCTCCTTGCCACCAATCATGCTACCTAGGTGGTAAAATTTGTCCATATTTTCCAACAGTTCTCTTTTTAGGGTTATTGGCAGTGTTGCAGCTTTTGCAGTTGCAAAGAGTCTTGGTTTTCTTGTAGTAATGAGTCTCACAGATGATGCTATGGTCTCAATGGCATCCGTTTTCTCCTGCATTTGCTTGTGCGTGTGAAAGCAAAGCGATATCATTGGCAAAGTCTAGGTCGTTAACTTGTTTTGTCATAGTCCATTGAATGTCATTTCTGCTTCTGTCTGTTGCATTTTCATCAGGAAGTCAATGGCTAAAAGAAACAAAAAGGGAGAAAGAAGACAGCCTTGGTGAACTCCGTCTTGATGCTGAAAGATTCAGAGATTTTTCTAGCATGCACTACTTTCGCAGTCATATCTTCATATGATTTCTGTATTATTTTTGTGTTTTAAGGGTAATCTATAATGTCACAGGAGTTTTCAAAGAGAATCCCTATGGAGGCTGTCAAATGCTTTCTCAAAGTCGATGAAATTGATGTTTAGGAGTGAATTCCACTCTAAACGATTGCTCAACAATGGTGCGCAATGTGGTTGTTTGGTCAGTACATGATCTATTTTGTCTCCTGCTTGCTTATCTCGTGGTTGGGCATCGATTGCCCTTTTAACCATTGTAAGGCTAACCTGCTGGCTGACCTCAATATGGGTCAATAATCTCGTTCCGCTGTGTACGAGGCTTCCGCACGTGGTACCGATAGTTTTCTCACCCCGCTGACGAGGCTGCTGCGTATGACCACGACGTACCTGTGATTATTTTGATTGTTTGTGACCTTCGTTGAGTAAGGTGACAAAGCGGGCAATTGATTTAGTTATTGTTATTGTCATCGTGTGTATACTGCATTATTTACTAACAATAACATCTATTACAGCCTACTTTTATTAAACATGAAAAGGAATAATACTGCAGTTGGGCTATTACTAATGAAGAGGAATATGAAAGGTATTATATGAATAGATAGAAAACAGGTCAGGACCGAAAATCTTCAGTGTGCCCAATCTTCATAAGCAAGAAGGAGACAGAAACAAAGAAACATTAAACAATGCTTGATGAAACAAATACTAATAGAGCCATTGGTGCAATGATCCATCGAGCAATGTTCATCAACAGAGCAAGCCTCATAACAACAATAAACAAAAAGAAAAGACAAAAAGAAAGAAGAAAACAAAACTTCAACTGCCATAAGAGAGATGGAGAGAGATGAGGGAGGGATAGAAAGGGAAAGAGAAAGAGGAAAGGAAACAAACAGGAGACATAAAGAGAACAAGGAAGATAAAGAAAGACGAATAAAGAGGACGGAGAAAATGAGACAGACAGACAGACAGATGAGGTAACATATAGAGCGGGAGGGGGGGGGGGGCACGTGGCTACATGGTCAGGCTTTACTCCAGTTATTCAATAACTGGCTGTGTCAAATTTTATGTTGTAAAGTTTCAATGAACAACGTTTATTATCTTTATTTCTAAAGGAATCATTTTCATTCTCACCTCTAAATAAAATGATGGAACTTATAATACTAATAATAGAGGAAATGTCCAACTGCCTTTCGCTAATCCATGGCCGAGTCCAATGTGCATAGGTAACACATTCCCATGATGAAAGAAGCAGGCCCCCGGTTTATTGCTTTCACAAGTGTGTATCGCCTCAGCTGCGGCAAAGTGCTCTATCCAAGACTTAACACCTCTTGTCAGCTACATGCTTCTCATGCTTTTGAAAACTCCCTCTTTACCCTATGTCTATAACTAGTATCACCCTCTCTTCTCATTTACAATGACTTGAGTGACCATCGTTTTGTATTATTGGCTGTTCCCTTCCTACAGTTCAATAGAAATCCACCTCCTCCCAAACAGACCCCACTCCTTACGTAATCCAGTGGTTTTTCACAATATTCCCCCACTTCTGGATGTAAGTCTCCTCCTTAGTCCTTTCTATACAGTAGGAAGATAGACTCTTGTAGTTTATAATGTCTATACACTTCCAATAGCCATCCTTCCTCTTGTCCAGATATCACATGTCATCATGATCATGTGAAATGGACTTGTTTGAGATCAAAGTTCCTGATCGCTGAACTCAGATGAAAGCTTCAATTTTCCCTTGTACTTTCAATATTCTAATCTCTTCATTCTTATGTGAAAAAGGGGTGGAGATGTATTTTGACATATGTGACTTTTGACAATATAACATCAACACAAGGCTCTCCCTGATTGGTCAACCCTGAACATGGTTTCTTTCTACTGACTGAAGGTCACGCCATCCATTCAGGCTGACCATAGGTGTGCAATGTGATTGGCCACTGATATCTTTTATTTATATCAATCACTATTTCTTGCTTGTGGGTGGAGCTTCTTACTAAAGTAATTGACATCTGTCCAGAAGAGTCTTTAGTTTTGTCCACTTTGCCGAGGGTCCACAGCCTGCATTTGAGATAGAGCTCTTGTGTGCTGTTGTATCTCTTTATAAGAAATGTATCGAGTGTCACTTTTACCCCTTTAGAATAATAGACTTTTTTCTGTTTGGCGTGGCGTGGGTTGATCAGCGTAATTGGTCAGAATAGAGGCATCCCCGAAACCTGTCTTTGACTCAGCCAAAGTTTGAGTGCACTGCAATACAGTTATACGGGACCCGCCACTAACGCTTTGTCTTGCTGGAAGACCGGGAGTGATGCAAATATACGGGACCCGCCAGTAGCGTAGGTGTGTTTAAAGTGACCAGCGGCATGCAAAAATATGGGACCCGCCTGAAAAGGGTTAAGTCTTTCAATGATAACTGTTGAGAATTTTTCCTGGAACTGACAGTTGCATTATCCTCCTGTAGTTAGTGAGCTTATTGAGGTCTCCTTTTTAAGTAATTTGACAACGGGACCCTCTTTCCAGTCATTTCGAAAAATATTCCTTTTCCCAGACCTTTGTGAAAAGGTTATGTAATATGGCAACGGAGCACTCTGTGTTTGTTTTCAGTGCTTCTCCAGGTATACCATCTGGTCCTGCTACCTTTCCATTCTTTATCTTTCTGATTGCGTGTCGAATCTCCGCTGGTGGTGGGGCAACTGTAGCTATACCTAGGTCTTCTATTGGCTGCTCTTTGGGGGTTGTGCAGGTGGTGGTCAATTCAGCAGTTCTGAGAAGAGTTCCTTCTAAAGAGACATTTGTTCCTCTTTTGTGGTAAGAAGATTGCTGCTTTTGTTTTTTATGACTCTACTTCCTTGCCTGTATTTCAACTGTTAGCTTCTTAGTTACAGCATAGACATGTCTCATATTTCCCTTTTCTGCCACTTCACTGGCCTCTTTGGCTAATTCTTCAAAATACTTTCTTTTGTCTGTTCTTACTCTTTTCTTTACTTGAGCATTGGCCTCTGTGCATAAGGCTGATTGGGTCTTGGTTGCTCTGGTTCTTGACATAAGTAGCTGCATTTTTGCCTTCCTGCATGTTTCTATCTTTATGGAGGTCTCTTGAGAAATCCATTCTTTCTGGTGTTGTTGTTTCTTGCCGAGCATTTCCTCACATGTTGCTGTCCACACATCTTTCAGGTCCCTCCAATGGTCTTCTATGAAACTGTCCTCTGGTCCTGTCAGAGCCTTAAATCGATGGGAAATTGTGAGAGAAAATTTTTCTTTTTTCCTTCGTTCCTTAGAAGGCTGACAGCGTATTTCCTCTTGGTTATAGTTGTTGGTGTGTCTCTGTATCATTTCAGTCTAAATTTTACTTTCCTTATAACAAGGTGGTGATCTGAACTTATATCTGCTCCTCGATGAACTTTAACATCGCTGAGAGAGGATCTAAATCGTTTGTTGATACACAGATGGTCAATTTGGTTCTGTGCCTTTTGATCTGGTGAAATCGGGCGGCAAGGCGTATTCTTTTGTGTTTGAAAAGACTGACTCCTATCATAAGGTTGTAGCTTGCACACATGTCCACAAAAATTTCTCTGTTTTCATTCATTGTCCCTAATCCGTGTTTTCCCATGACTTCTTTAAGTCCTTTGTTGTCATCCCTTATTTTGGCGTAGAAATCTCCCATTACTATTGAAATGTCCTTCGACGTGATGTCTTTCAGCTTTTGCATGAGCCGCTCGTAGAATCTACTTTGACATCTTCCTTCTTGTCATTCGTTGGGGCGGCATAGCATTGGATTGGATTTAGATTTATTCGCCAGTTGCTGGTTCTAAAAGTGGCTGATATAATCCAAGTCCCATTGGTTTTCATAAAATAAGTGAGGTTTGGGCTTTTCTTGATAACATAAAACCAACTCCTCCAGCGTGGGTTGCATTGTTGTCTGTGTTTTCTGAATAAATTATTGTTTCACCAGTTGATAATTTTGTTTCTCCTAATCCTATCCAATGAGTTTCACTGATTTCAAGAATATCCAGTTGATAATTCCTGAATTCTGAGGCTACTTGTGAGCATTTCCCTGTCTCGTACAGAGTAAGGACATTCTAGGTGCCAATTCTGGAGATTTTCCTTGGGTTTTGCACTCTCCACTGTCCCAGGGAGGCGTTGTGCGTACCTGACACTTTACCTGTGCCCAACGTTGGCGTAACTAGATTCTTTGTTGACGTTTCTGTAGCGATGCTGATTTTTGCAGGGTAGGGTTGCTGGCCCCACGCCCAACCCCCTGACTAGGAGGACCAGGATTTATTTTGAGATTCACTCCTAGACAGGCTACCCTCCCAGGTTAATGAGCCATGTCTGCCCATGGTTTGAAATCGGAGTTTTCCATCTCCTTGATAGACTACCTTACCAGGCTGACGAGATCTGTTTACCGGGAGAGAGGTTATTATTCACCTGCTGGTCATTTCTGTGGGTATGTTGGGTTATTTTTTAAGAGCTGAGTTCCCATTCTGTAACTCAACCCCACCCTCTATGACCAGTGCCAGATTGTCCACGACTGCTTATTAGTTATTCGCAGCTAACCTCCATATCTAGAGGCCATTCCACTATCCGCAAACCTATGTACGTGCCTGATGGGGGATGGTTACTCCCACAGGGATTTGACAGAATATTATTTGTTACTATGTATATAATACACATTTTTCTTGTATCGTTAAACTGTGTGGATCGAATAATAAAAAAATCTGAAAAGATAATATTGGAATTGGTTTCACTTTAATTTTATTGACAGTATTTCCTTTCAGGAAGATATTGATCCTTTGGAACCCAGTTCTGTAATTTTTCTTCTGTTCCTTTTTTTCTCCTTCTCTTTCCATTAAGAGCTTGATTTGATTACTTTTGGCTTGTCCTGTCTTTTTCATCCCACATGTAGGAAAGAGCTCTGGACTACCTCAGCAGTTGCATCGACCAGGTCACATCTTTCGGTGACATTCTACAGCTGGTTATTGTCGAGTTGATTTACAAGGTATGACAAGAAACATTGTGACATCTTACCCGCTTATGCCGTCCCCTGCTTTATTAAGCATCGTTTTTCATGGATTTGATTGGGAGGGGGGGGTCCTCGCAATGACTTGTTGCGATAAAAGAATTATTCTAGCATTCAGAATGTAAGATGTTCTGGGTTTGGAGGTGCTTTCAAGACTGTTCATTCTTTTCTTCTGTTCAGTTGAAAAATAAAGTAAAGTTCCTCAATGCCATTATAACCCACAAAGCCAGAGTGTATCCGGGTTTCTGTAACATGAAGTGGAACAAGTGATAATAATCACCTTCTTGACTCCCAAGCTAGTGTTTGTATCCTTTTGCACCTGTGTCAAGGGGAAAATGTGTGTTAAATGTCTCTCCCAAGGAACACAACGTCAGATCTAGCCTTGCTAAGATTTGAACTTGGGACCTCAAGATCCTATCCGGCAATTTAACCACTTGGCACCACTCACACAAGTTGGATGGATGTAAGTTGATAATAGTAGAAAGTAAGAAGAGAAAAGTCAACAGGGTAGGGTATCTGTTTACGGTTTTCTCACATGAAATGCTTATAATGGCTCTGGGTTTGTTGAATAACAAATTAACTCTTAAAAGCCAGAATTATTTCTTCATTTTCCTGGAATTTTTTTTGTTGGTCTAGGATGCGTGCAGACGACTTATTTTAAAATATTTATAACAAGCTTCATATTAGAGATAGAAAGATAAATCATAGATCAAAATAACAGGCATTAAATGCAGTTTCAAATCAACATCAATAAACTAATGAAAATAGATTTTTGCACCACTGGGATCACTAGATCTATCAGAATCGTCACTGTCTTCCATATGAAAATCACCATCAGAACTCAAACAAATTATCATCAGATTCACTCAGTTCATCATTGTCTAAATCAGAACCTTCATCAACAGTACAGAGTTCTATCTAAGGCTTGTTGTGCTGTCAACCATCGAGCACGGCTCGGTAAGGTGCACTAGAGGAACTAGCAAAAGCCATATTTGTAAACAAAATCATCTGATTTACAGGATTGAAGAAAAAAGGCAAGAAAACACAAGATTTTTCAGCTGTTTTCATTCTACTTTCACTTTCATGGGGCATTGTGAATAAGTAGAGTGATTTCCCTTTGATTATAAAACTTATACTTAAGTCAAACAAAATAATACTAGAGTAAACGCTGACAGCGTTGTTCAGTCGAAACGTGAATGGCTGCCGAACGCTGACAGTGTTGTTCAGGGCTTTAAGAGGTAAGTCTTGTTTAAAAGTTCTTCTTCCCCAGTCTACAATCCTGATGTCTAAATTATAAATTTGCTCATGAGTTTTTATTCTTTCTCATTGTTGAATGAATTGTTAAATAGATTCACTTTATTTTATTATATTTTATTATTTCAAAGTGCCTTCCTTTTTCCCCACGTTTATCTCTTTCTTTAAATGATTGTCAAATGAATCAATGTGAAACTTCAGAGACGATTTAATTAAGAAGTGTTTATATCTTATTTTAAAAGATCATATGGTTTCCGAAAGAGAATGGAAAAGACATATGTGAGAAGATTTTATTACCTACTGTCATTCTCATTTTGCAGGTTTGCCACGCTAACCCTGGTGAGAGGGCACGGTTCATCCGTTGTATTTACAATTTGTTGAACTCTTCCAGTCCCGCTGTTCGCTACGAGGCAGCAGGAACCTTGGTTACTTTGTCCAGTGCACCTACTGCCATCAAGGTGTGCAAATTTTACCGTTATTCATTCCTTGTTTGTTGCAACAGATTTTAATGTTATATGTTAGGATTGTTTTCTATTAGGCTTCATGTCTACAGGGTTCCCACATATCAGGGAAATCAGGGAAAACGAAGAAATGGTAGGGAAACTGAAACTTTGAGGACAATTATCAGGGAAAATCAAGGAAATCGAAGTCAACATGAACAATTATCGACACTGGGAAAAGGTGAATAAATTTTTGGACGATGAGTTATCACTTTTTCATCCATTTCCGGTCATTTGCACTCGTCTGGCTTTCTTTATATTGAATCTGCAGTGGATGTTTTTTATGCTATTTAGTTAGCTTAGGATAATCAAATTCAATAATGAACTCTTCCAGATTTGCCACACTATCCCTGGTGAGAATATGGTTCTTCATTATTTATAATTTGTTGAACTCTTCCAGTCCCAAAAAGCATACATCATAAAAGGAAAACATACTTCAAAGCAAGAAAATAAATGTTTCTATGATGTTTCCAGTGGATGCTGTCATCATGACATATCTTGCACTGTCAGTAAAAGAATGAGGAAGTGTGACTGGACTAGAGTGGCAGAGTCAGTGCACAGTATTTGTGCCACCCCATTCATACAATGATCAATGATTTATTTTATAAAGGAAATAATTGGAACTGTCTGAAAAAACATTTACTATTATTGATTTGCTGATCTACCTATATGTGAATATGACAAGGTTTGGTTTATTTCATGGTATACATAATTAAATTCCAATGACTTGTTTTTAAGGGGTTGAGGAATCGCGTAAAATAATACTTACTTTTGAATTATCGATTTTCTGTTTTCATGCTAGTATGCAGGATAGATGGCTGCTAAATCGATTTAGCTAAGTCTCAATATCCAAAAATGACGATAAAATACTTCAAATTGATTTCAAAATGAGTGAGGTTTGATCGATTTTGAGCAAGAAATGCATAAAATGCCCTTGACAACGGGTTTCATAGAAGGCTAACTAGGCATCAAACCATAGCATATTATACATCGTTGGAATCGGCAGTTCAAGAGCAGTTCGTTGGTAAACTCGCTAGTTTTGTACGAAACGATACCGAATCCTTACATTCAAATGAATGACACCTATTTCAAACAATTTCATTGGCCGAGGCGGTGGTGTGTCGAAATCCGATGCAGCGATTGGCCAAGCCGATCAATGTAGAAAATTTCTCAAAAACCATCACTACAATACCTTTGAAATTTGGCATAGTTGTTTGCAAGTAGTTTGTCTCTATAGCTTATTGAGCGTTTTGTTTTAAAATGATAATTTTTGATGTAAATGGATTTTTTCAGAAATAATCTGAGAAAATGAAGGAAATTTTGCCGCGTCCTCACAGCTTTTCACTCATATGAGCATAAAAAATTATATATTTCAAATATATGAAAATTCTTCTCGAGCATTGACACTGTCTTCATACCTACCTCCACAGCAAATTTCAATGAATTCTTATCATGGATAAGGAGAAATCATTTTCTTTAGATTATATCATTTTAGGGGTCTCTTTATGTTTTATACAAGTCAGATAGGCATCGGTATGCCATATTTGACTGCTTTTTCTAGATTGCATGTGAATTTTTTGCATAGGGCATAACTCAAGGTCCGAGACCCCTAAAATGATATAATCTAAAGAAAATTATTTCTCCTTATCCATAATAAGGATTCATTGAAATTTGCTGTGGAGGTAAGTATGAATACAGTGTCAAAACGTATAAGAATTTTTTTTATATATTTGAAATATATAATTTTTTGTGCTCATATGAGTGAAAGGCTGTGAGGCCAGGCAGAATTTCCTTCATTTTCTCAGATTATTTGTGGAAAAAATCCACTTACATAAAAAAATTATCATTTTAAAACAAAACGCTCAATAAGCTATAAAGACAAACTACTTGCAAACAACTATGCCAAATTTCAAAGGTATTGTATTGATGGTTTTTGAGAAATTTTCTACATTGTAACCCCACCCCTAAAAAAATTCATTTTGAGAAAAATTGAAAAATGGAATAAATCATTGGTTTAAAGAATTGAAGCCATTCAAACCCCCAATACTGTTTGTTTATCCAAAATACAAACCAATACCTGTGGAAAGAGCTTAAAATTTGCTTTAAAATATGTGATTAGTCATAAAATTTCATGCTTTTAGTATACACGGTAACTTGATATTTACATGACATAATCTCACACATTGACATACAACTTATAAACACTTGGTACACCACAACAAAAAGTATTCACAACAATCAGAGTCCTGTGGAGAGATAAGAAAGAGACTTAAATGGATAGATTTTACTTAAAACTATTGATACTCATCCGAGTGCGGCGTAAATCCATTTCAATATCTGACGTAAATCCATTTAAAAAACTGCCCGCAGCATACTGCTCTCCGCCCTCTAGCTGTTGAAGTCGTTCCTCTTCTCTTGTCTGCTATTCTCCTGATCTCTCTCCTCCTCTTGGACACAGCTTCACAAGCTTCCTCTGATTTCCTCTTCCTAACATTATCTCTCCTAGCTCCATACTTCCAGAAAGAATGTCCTACACCTAATCCTAGCGCCGAAATAAAACGTTGCGATGCTCTTGCCCCCTTGGTTGAATTCTCCTACACCTAATCCTACAGAAATCTCTAAACGCTGCTTACTTACAAACTTATGCTTGGGGCATCGAGACCAAATCAAAGCGTGGATGCTCTCATTTGCATTCTGAGTCTTTCCATCAAGGCATCTCCTCAAAAGATCATCATCGGAGAGCCGAACATACACGTCCCGGATGTGTTCTGCCACAAGAGGATTGAGAAATGTGGTCATACGCTTGTCATGGTCAGGCTCTGATATTCCTTTAGAAATAGCTTCCGGGCTGATGCTGACATGGAGGAGGCGGGAAGAAGAAGAAGAAGATGGTTGAGGGCTCAAAGGCATCTCATCCTGTTGCCCCTCCTGCTGCTGCCGCTGCAGCCGCTGCTGCTGCAAAGCCGCTCTTGCCTTCTCCAACGCCACTTTCCTACTCAACTTCATCTTACTCTTCGAACTTAACTTCTTCGTAGAAGCCTTAGTAGGAGGCATCTTCACAAATAATTCTTATAATAACTGTAGAAGAAAAGAAGAGACAATGTATGAGAACCCTAAAAAAGAATTAGGAAACAAAGGATGAAAGAGTATTCTTACAAAACTAATTAACCAAGTCTTTTATCCCAAGAAAACTAAAATAAATGTGACAATATCTATTATAGCTAATGATGTGTTACAACAAAAGGAAAAATAACATGGTTCCCTATATTATCAAAAACCATCCGTTTCCCTGCACCGTACCTAATAACAATAGAAAGCAAAACATCAACAGGTTGTCGAAAAACACGTGGCCCCTTATCACAACAAATCAAGATACTAGATCTACGCTGAAAAAAAGTCGTTGAAGGGCTACTTTACATGATGTCAATTAATATAACAAGGCATAGAAACTAAATCTGAAGTCAGATTTAGATCTAGAGTCTAGGTCTACTTTTTGATTCGACCACAACTTGAATAGCATGCACACTTCCATTGTTTGTGAAATCAGTCACTCAGCGTATCACATTCCCAATCAAACACAACACAAAATAGGATGGTCACATACATAAAATAACTATAATTATGATTCGTTTACTTACCTGAATGAGAAAAATGATAAGGTTTGATGGAAAAACAAAGCAAAATTGCAGCCAGAAATCTCAGCAATCTGAATTTTGTCAGTCTTAGCTTGTCGTATGCGATTGAAACAGCTCAAAGACCCCGCTGTGTTTGGGGTTCACGCAGGGAGTTGTTGGTCGTGGTCGCCCTAAAGGATTGGCTTGGCCAATCGCTGCATCGGATTTCGACACACCCCCGCCTTGGCCAATGAAATTGTTTGAAATAGGTGTCATTCATTTGAATGTAAGGATTCGGTATCGTTTCGTACAAATCTAGCGAGTTTACCATCGAACTGCTCTTGAACTGCCGATTCCAACGATGTATAATATGCTATAGTTTGATGCCTAGTTAGCCTTCTATGAAAACCGTTGTCAAGGGCATTTTATGCATTTCTTGCTCAAAATCGATCAAACCTCACTTACTTTGAAATCAATTTGAAGTATTTTATCGTCATTTTTGGATATTGAGACTTAGCTAAATTGATTTAGCAGCTATCTATCCTGCATACTAGCATGAAAACAGAAAATCGATAATTTAAAAGTAAGCCTAATATTTTATGCGATTCCTCAACCGCGTCCCCCCTTAAAATTGGTCTTGGAACAGCTTGAAAACGGGGAGGATCGGGATCCTGAGACGACCAATCCTGCTCAAAATTGGACAAATCTAGTTTATTGTATAAATAATTGAATACAGCTGTTCATTCCCTTCATAAAATGAGCTCAGTATTGATTTTCAAAAATTTTACTTATTTGTTTTAGACCCATCTTTCAAAATATGTTTGAACCATAAAAGCCAGTAATTTTGTCTAAAGTAAAGCAAATTCGTACTCATTTTAGTCAGCACAGTGCAATCTATCAGAAAAATATACTTTGACCAAATTTATTCAATAGTGCCTTAGATCGTCAGGAAAATATATGACATATTCCTCACACCTGTTGTCTTTATTTGTCCAAAAAGAAATTTGCTCTGGTCACTTTTCAAATCAAAACGAATAAATATTACAATTTATTTATTTCAATTTCATTCTCTCTTCCATTCTCAAAGTCATGACTAAAATCAATACATTACAAAACTGACACTTTATGGATGTGGACAATATAAAATCAATGATTATGATGTATAAATATAAATATGTTTTAAAATCTTTGTAAAGTGTTATCACAAATGCAAAACTTGTTTAAACAACTTCAATTTACAATATGAATAAATGTCAAAATAGCGTTTCTAAATAAGTGTAATTCCTTAATATATTTCTTATAATATGTGCATACCGATACAAGAAATAAATGTTTAGTAAATTCGGTAAAATCGTTAAGTAAGAGCTTAAAACTGAGAGTAAAAGTTTAAGGCTAAGAAATAGTTTAATCTAAACGAAAAAAAACAAACAAATAAACCTCATTGGAGTTTTTAATGGAGGCGGGAACAAATGAATTTCTATATCTTTCTGTTCTTGATCTTTTGCACATGAGGCATTGGAATCTTTGTGATCTTTCATATTTTTGTTCAAGGGATGGGACCGGGCTTGTAATATTTTTCATTCTTTTTTAATAACATTTACAGAGTACAGTTTGTCAAATGATGGAAGACTAAGTTGTATTATATTTAATGCTGTCCAAAATGAGTATAAGGGAACTGTGGCAGTTGAAACCGGGTTGATAAGCAGTAGTTGAGAGCCTCTCATGATTTTATGATGTTTCAATGCATTATCCTACTCATTTTTATTTTTGTATGTAAAAAAACATTCAAATAACGGGTAAAAAGAGTTTTAAATACGATTTTCTCATATTTGTCAATTTTCAATGGATTCGCTTGAAATTTGGCATACAGCTGCTTTATATCATTACTAGAGACTCGTATCAGATTTTTGATATCTTTTGTTCTTTCTGAGAAATTCGTGATTTTTGTTAGAAATCTGAGAGAAATTAGTTTCCTTCAAGCCCCATTTTTTTTTAAATTTATAAAAAGAAAACTATACAAGATATGAAAAAAACGATATTAGAGATTAAGGATATTGGTTTGAAGTTTCTATGTGCAAAATAATGAACCTTTAAAATAATAACTGTAGGACTATTTAGTTTGTGAAAATTGACAAAATTGATAGTTTTGCAAAAATGACTTTAACAATTTTTTCCCTCTAATTTCGCCATGCTGAACTCATGTATGAAGCTTAAAATTATGTATCTCTTCAAACTAAAAAAAGTCGTCCTCAGGACCTGCCCCTCCTTAAAGAAAAATAACAAACCCATGGGTAAAATTTTTTATGAATGTATAAACAAAGTGCTGCATGTTCTATTCTTTTTTTCCCTTAGGCTGCTGCCAGCTGTTACATAGAACTTATTGTCAAGGAGAGTGACAACAACGTCCAAGCTGATTGTACTGGACAGGCTCATTGCCTTGAAGGAAGTGCCAGCCCATGAAAAAATTCTTCAGGAGTTGGTGATGGATATCCTGCGGGTTTTGGCCTCTCCTGACCAGGAAGTTCGCAAGAAGACCTTGAACTTGGCTCTTGACCTTGTTACTTCTCGTAACATTGAAGAGGTGAGATGTAATATCATGCATATTATGTCGATGAATGAAAATTAAGTAACTTTATTTCATTGAGTTTGTTGAAATACTGTTTCTCAGAGGAAATTTGTAAGAAGATATCACAGCATCTAAGTTTCTCTTTAAATTGGATCAAGTTTGACTCCACGCGCAACTGTAAAAGCCATTAACCATGGGTAGAAAGATCGGACTGTGTACGATAACGGGAATCCCGTTCATTCCAGGAGCATTCCTACTTTGTCCTCTGTGTTTCAGTTTTCAAATTTTCTCTATTCGTGATCGTCGGTCAGGCTATCAAAGAGATGCACCATAACAAGCTGCACATATAAGGAATCGCAGAATCCCACTGGATACAATTTGGACAGTAATGCTTCGACACAGGAAAAAAAAATTGTATTCTGGAAAAGACCAAGGATCACATCGAGGAGTTGCTCTTATCTTAAGTAAAGCAGCACATAAAACACTTATAGGATGGAAAGCCCATGGCTCAAGGATCATCATGGCGACATTTTCATCAAGAAACAAGAGGATCAACATCGACATAATGCAAATCTACACTCCGACAAATGATGCAGGTGATGACATGAAGGATGAATTTTACAATCGGTTCCAGGGAGTGATAGAAAAGTTACCCTCTACAGATGTCAGTATCATGATGGGAGATGCTAATGCAAAAGTAGGAACAGACAACACCGGTTATGAAGAAATAATGGGCAAACATGGACTGGGAGAGATGAACGGCAATGAAGAAAGGTTTGCAAATATCAGGATGGGGATTTTCCGTTTTTTCCGGATTTCCGGGTTTTTTGAATAGACTTCCGAGATTTTTAAAGATTTTCAGATGAGACTTCCGAGATTTTTTAATGGCCACATCAGGGGAAAATGATGCGTCACCGCTTCCACGGACCGACCTCTTACCTGTTGCCTGCAGGCCTATCCAATTTCATTGGCTGAATAGCCATCGGCCATTGTTGTAACCCATATGGGACAAATACCGAAACAATGACTTTACTTCAATTTCATTGGCTGGTAAATGAGTAATCGTGTCTCCCACAAAATTAGACCAATAATCTATGATGATTGTCTTCGTTATCCGTATCACTCATCACAAACCGCAGCTAGTGGTCATTTCATTATTCAAAATTCACTCATGCTCGTCACTCGTATTGTTCTCGCTCTTGGTGCCTAATGTATTTCGTTTTTCATTGGATTAATGACCGTGATTTATTAATTTTTGGATTATTAAGTCAATTATTCTCTTGTGTTGTGTCTGTGGTTAGAAACTAGATCTAGACTGATAGATTTTTATTTTTTTATTATGGATTTTCATTGAATGTAGAATGAAAAGTAGATCTAAATCTAGAATCTAGTCCCCTAAAACTTGTTAGAATCTAGGACTAGATCATGAATGTCACTAACCAAAACTCTACTAGCTAGTCTGGAATGTTAAGTTTAGATTAGATCTATCACAATGTTATAGCAAACACTTTTCTGAATCTCTAGTGTTTAACCAAAAATACATTCTTATTTAAAGTGGGTATTTATCTACATTTAGGTAGATCCAGATCTCTAGACTCAACAAATTAAGAACGTGGTTTCAAGTACAAATGTTCAACAAAGCCTTGCCACATTCAGCCCAAACCTGTTAGTCAGCCTGCTGCCAAACAGCCCAATCTCTTTACTTTTTTCAAGAGAAACTCTGAAAATAATTCAGAGGAGCTTCACAGTACCAGTGCTACTACCAGCCATTCTGTGAAGCACAGGAAGCTATATTAAAATGTTTTTCCTTATCTAGAGAGGATTGTGAATAATGAGTTAGGGATTTGTTCTTTGTGGTAGTGTGTTACATTCAGTAAAATAACACTACTAGATATTCACTATTGGTAACCCGGTTTTGCTGACAAGTTAAACAAAATAATGGCTTTTCTCTGCTTTGATCATCATCATGCCTTGGGGCATAGGCCCATCAATATCAGCATGAGGTAATAAATAAGGTCTACTTCATCATACTACATGTATTAGGTAAGTAGTAGCAGCAATAGCCTTGCTATGAGCGTTCCTTTGGTTCGCCGGCCGGCGCGCAATAAATCAATTGTCAGTGACCACCCAGGCGAATACCCTCGGCGCGTATCAGGTTTCCCGTTATTGCGCTGATATTGGTGTGATATCACTTGTTTTGCCCTGTTATTTCACGAATGCCACTGAAGCGAACATCGTTTTCTCCCTATCTTGTTACGTTTCTGTGCTTTCAGACTGCTATTTCCATTGGTAGAGTGTTCTTCCCTGAGTTACAGTGGTTATTTTAAAATACGGCCTTTTTATCCACTAGACTATTAACCATCATTAGTTAATATCTAAATATCTTCACCTAGCTAGGCCAAACTTCGTTTTCTTTGTTTCAATCAAATATGCTTTTTATTGTTCTTCGATATGTGAAAATCGTGCACATAACCCACCCATAACGTGAGTTGTGAATATTTTTCTTATCATAGGATTTCCTTATGATGGCTCATTCCATCGTTTCATAACAGTCTTGTTAATGACTTGTGCGATGCCTGAAAGTCTAGATGGTATGATGTGGAAAGGTAGACAGATTAGATTATTCATTTTTTGACGATTATGATTGTTAAACAAAAACTTATTTGGCCTTTCTGGTGCCTGTGGTACATATCCTTGTCTCTGGTGTTTCATAAGAAAGAGTGAGATACGTTTTGAGCAGAACAGTGAGGCGCCCAATAGATCTTTGACAAGCTCCATAAGCGACTACAGAGATACATCCTACATGGTCAAGGCCTAAAGAAGCATGCATCTGCATTCAAAAACTGCATTCGCCCACCAATACTCAATATTCCTTTACATAGAGTAGTACCACCATACTTACATTGCTACCCGGGAATTACTCTTAAACACCACAGGCTTTTAGAGAATGCTGCAGATGAAATAGACAGGTTTATATACGGAGATAGTGCTTGCAAGAATGAAGATGTCAAAAACTTTAAAACGTATGGGGGTAATTGATTAAAACACAACAAATTAGTTGCTAGATCTAACTTTTTCCAGTGCTACGTTATAGTGGCGTCTCAGTCTCAGGAAGAAGAAAAAAGGGGAATAGAAGACAAAATTTGAATAAGTTGCAAATGAATTAGAAAGGCTAGAAAAAGCTGAGCTTAGTACACGATGTGGACCTATTTGCAGCATTCTCGACAACATCTTACAGAAAAACAAAATCACACCCCAGTCATACCATAGTAGAAGTTTCATAGGCAATCACTACCATCGGTATTTTACAAACAATGTGTATACACAGCTCACAAAACAAATCGTATCAAAAACATTGGAATGTACAGACAACTTGAACGTACTGGATAAATCATTTCTGATCAGAGGTCAATTCAATAGCATCAATGACGCATTTAGTCAAGTTCATTCACTCATTTCACACACATGGGCAATAGATGAAAACACTATAGCTCTCATTCACACCAAAAAAAGACAAGTACATGAAACTGTACCGTAAATTGTTCCCTACAAGCATCCTTCCTAAATATCATATCTTAGAAAGACACTGCATGTATTCCTTTTATTGAACAGCACAGACTGGGGTCAGGTTTATTAGGTGAACAGGGCGGGAGCTTATTCATTCACCGGTTGCAAAACTAGAGAAGAGGGCAAATACAATAAGAAATGAATCATCACAATTACACATAGTCATGAATACCAGCCTTTTCAAACATCCCAACGATTACAATCACTAGTGCCACCGAAATAGAAATCATAAAACTAAAACATTATCAACACATACACTGTAGCATTTCTCACTACGGCTTTATTGTGTGGCAACTGTACATTTTATGTGGTGAACTGTGACTAAATATCTCGCTTTATTTAACGAAACACAATGAAGGGTATGTCCTTACAAATTGTTTGGCAATAGTCATCTATATCGCATAGCAATATGTTGCATAACGTTATTGTTTTTCAAGGAAGCAGAAATAACATTATATTTTCCAAGGAATGCTCATGTACTGAATGATACAACTATGCCTATAGAGACAATTGAGTTAGTCAAATGCACACCAAGGTCAATGAGAAGCTGAGTGCTCTCAATCGACAACGCCATGATGTGTGCATTAGAGGTAACAGTACATAAATGCCAATTATGAGAAAACTAGACGTTGGGGGGGGGGGGGGGGGGGGGAATTTACAGTAATTACAGTTAAAACAGTAAATTCTTCTTCTTTCTTATTCTATACTTTAAAAAATACATAATTTGGCAAAATGTGCAAAAATTGGCATGAAAGAAGTAAGATAATGTCATTAAATATATCAAACTTTGCCCGGTTTATACCTATTAATATAATACGAAGGAGCCACAGTGGAGTGAAGTCAAAGGCGAAATATGATAATAAGTGACAACTCCACTAATAAAGACAGAACAAACACGTGACATTTCAGATATAACCCTTCGTCAGACAACAAACGAGAAATATCTAGAGTCTAGATCTAAGTACTACATCAGGCATCACACAATGTGATGACAGAAGAAAACATAAAGGAGAAGGAAAGAAACAAAAAAGACAGTGATGATACGAAACGAGAGCGGTGTGAAGAATGAGCGAGAGTGGAAGGTTCAGATCTAGAATGAAATAAAAATAAGAAAATAAGTAAGTAATAAAATGTGAAAAGGAGATAGAGAGAAGGAAAGAAAGAGAGAGAGAGACAGACAGAGACAGACAGACAGACAGACACGTATGAGTATGGGAAACAAGAACGAAAAAATAGGATGAATATAAGACTAGATCTATATCTCACTGGGTCTAGAAAGAAGAAATAATGGAGAATGAATAAAAGGAAGTATCAATCAAGGCAAAAATTTACACTGAAGGTGCGAAATGTATATAAATTACAAGTTTGTCGATGCAATAAGGGAAGAGAGTAAACGACTTATCTGAAATTTCAAAAAATGCCTGTTAGCACTAGCTGATGCTTTCCAAGTTATCGAAGTCTTAAGTATTTTTGTTCTGTCTTTATTAGTGGAGTTGTCACTTATTGTGATATTTCACCTATTAATATAGTTATCATGTAAGACAATGTCTGATTAAAACTGTGTCAGGAAAACAAATAAACTTTGATCTTTATGTTTTTAGTCAAATGAAAGTGTATTTTTCGGTTTTGTGGTGTTTGTAGTTGTTTTCAATAGGCCATGTTACACAACCTATGCCGAGACTAACGGCACGCTTAAGCGTGAGCCCACTGAGAACTCTCGCTGACCTCGACGGTCGGCGAGGAACTAAATGAACGCTCCTGCACAGCCGTGGTGAATTTGTTATTGTTAGTGTAACTGTAATTTTTTTGCATTAATTAGTATTGGGTACGTACATACTCAAAAATTCGTATCCTTACGGTAGAGTTCAGGTTTGTTTTTTTCAAGGTTATCGCTATCCCTGAAATATGTGTTCCTTCAATGGATTAGTTATTGGCGGTTCCATTTTTCCACACAAGAAGATACATAAAGCCACATGGCTATCACCGGATGGAAACACAGAAAATCAAATTGACCGTTTCTGTATATCTCATAAAATTTAGGCGCTCATTGGAAAATGTATGAGTTTTTAGAGGCGCAGATATAGGATTAGACCACCATCTACTCCTGGCAGTGTTGAAACTTAGGCTTAGGAAATACAACCCGGGCAGTGGACAGGTAAGCACCTGTACGGGGAGTAGATGATCCCGCTCTCGATGAGTCTCCTGCTGCCTTGCAGGCAGGTCTTGGCCAACCAAAGGCTAAGGGAGTTAACCCTGAAAGAAAACAACCTATTGCCTTGCAGACCGGTCTTGACTGACCAAAGGCTAAGGGAGTTAATCCTGACAAAATAACAACCTGCTGCCTTGCATGCTGGTTTTGAATGACCAAAGGCTAAGGGAGTTAACCCTGACAGAAAATAACAAGGCCCGGTAGGGGGCCTCAAGGTGGCAGCCCCACCATCTACCTAGGGTACAATGGGCTAATCCCCTACTTATCCAAAACAACCTGATTCAAAGTAATATATACAATGATATACCTGGTTTGAACTTTCGAAGACGACTCTGGAAAAGAACACGGACTGTGATTTTTGGAACATGGAATGTTAGGGAAATTAATGGAAAGGAGTTAGAATTAGCTGAAGAAATGGAAAAATTCAAAGCAGACATTTTGGCTATTACAGAAACAAAGAAAAAAGGACAAGGAATAGAAAATGTAGGACCAAATCATACTTTAATCTTCTCAGGAGTATATGTCAAAGATGGAGCTAGAGCAGGAGTAGGCCTACTAATGCATAAAAGGCAAGAAATGCTACTAAAAAGTTGGAAATTTGTAAGCCCACGACTATTAGAGGTAAATATTATACCAAAAGGAAGAGAAATTAAATTTTTAATAGCTTATGGACCAAACGAAGATGCCCCCAAAGAAGAAAAAGAAATCTTTGAAAATGATTTACAAATAGCTGCAGAGAATCTCAAACCCAAACAGGAATTAATGGTTTAGGAGATTTAAACAACAATGTAGAAACATCAGGAGGAGTAATAGGTAAAGAGGAAGAGACAACAACTTCTCCAAATGGAGAGAAACTAATAGATTTTTGCCTAAAGAATAACATGAAAATAGTTAACACATTTTTTCCTCATAAAGATATCCACAAATATACAACAGTAAATGAAGACAGATGTGAAAAGTTAATCATAGACTACATAATAGTTAGCAGCTCCCTTTTTACAGTACAATGGATGCTAGAGTAAGCAGAGGAGCAGAAATATTTAGTGATCATCAGCTAGTGATAGCCAAAATGAGATTATTAACTGAAGAAAACAAACAGGAAAGGAAAGAGAAGAAAGCTACTAAACTCAAAATAGAAGAACTAAATAAACCAATAGTAAAACAGATGTGCCAATGCAGGATAAAAAGATCTATCAGTGAAAGGCAGATAGATCTGAAGGAAAGCACAATAGAAGAAAAGTGGCAAATATATGAAGAAACACTCTTCAGTTGTACTGAAGAGGTCTGTGGTAGGAAAAGGGCAGCATTGTGGAATAGAATGTCAAGACTAAGATCAAAGAAAAGAAAGATGCCTGGAAGAAATACTTGCAAACAAAGAGACCGGAGGATAGGATAGATTACGTGAGTAAAAGAACTATCGCAAAAGAAGAAGTAAGGAAAGCAAAACAGGAACAGTGGGAAGAGTGGACAAAGCTATCAAGGAAATCAAAAGCTGTTTTGGGGAGCAATGAAGAGCATGAGAAAGACCAAAACATGCCCAATATGACAAATTAAGAACGCCAAAGGAGAAATAATGAAAGGAGACAGCAAAATCATGGAAACGTGGAGAAGGTATTTTCAACAATTACATAATCCTTCCAGAACATATGAAACAAGGAGTACAGATCAATTATTAAGAGTAACAAGTAATGGAGATTAGACAGCTGAAGATGTAGATATCTCAATGGAAGAACTTCAAACAGCTATAAGAAAAGTGAAATTAGGAAAAGCCCCAGGAGCAGATCAAGTTTATCCAGAAATGATTAAAAACCAAGGGAGAGGGGTAGACAAACTACTACATGCAATATATCAACAAGCATGGAAGTCCAAACAGGTGCCAGACGACTGGAAAAAGGGAACTGTAGTACCAATACACAAGAAAGGATCAACTATGGAATGCTCAAACTATAGAGGGATATCACTACTTAGCGTGCCAGGGAAAGTGTATGTCAGTGTCAGGATTCTGGAAATGAGACTAAGGACAAGAGTAGAGGATCAGGTTGAAGAACACCAGAGTGGATTTAGACCAGGAAGAAGTGTACAAGATCACATATTTACAATTAGACAAATCATAGAAACATTCTTTGAGAGAAACATTGACTTGCACCTGTGTTTTATTGACTTAGAAAAGGCATTTGACACTGAGGAAGGACGAACTATGGCATTCTTTAAAAAGAACACAACGTAGAGCAAAATTTAATAGAACTTAGAAGCCATTAAATGTTTTTACAATAAAGCAACATGTACAGTGAGAGTAGCTGGAAATGTATCTGAGGAATTTGATGTAGGTATAGGAGTAAGACAGGGTTGTTACCTGTCCTCTTTTGTTTATCACATTTATGGATTCAATCGCAAAGGATCCTCAAAAATGAAAAAAATGAATGTAGGTATGTGGAAGCTCAAAACAGTAAATGTATCAATGTTTTCATTTGCCGATGATTTAGTTCTGTTTGGAAAATCAGAAAGGGACCTCCAGTCAAATATCAACATAATGAATAATGAATTAAATAAAAGAGGAATGAGAGTAAAATGCAAAGAAAACCAAAACAATGCTAGTAACTAGGGAAGCTAGAACACAAAATCTTAAATTGGGCAGGGAGAATTAAGAACAAGTTTCCTAGGAGTAATGATTAACTCAGAGGATAATCAGCCAGAGAATCCAAAAGGCAAATGCACTATATAGCCATCTGGGAAAGGCATTTGTAGGTAAACAAGAATTGTCAACAAAGACCAAAATGGCAGTATACAACACAGTTTATTTTCCTACTCTCCTCTATAGCAGTGACCTTTAAGAGTAGGGAATACAGTAGAGTACAGGCAGCCGAAATGAAATATCTAAGAAGAGTAGTTGGGAAAACTAAAAGAGACAAAATCGGAAACACAACAATAAGAGATCAAAGCAGATGGCATAAAAACTAAAATAGAAATGAATCAACTGAGATGGTTTGGGCATGTTAACAGAATGACTGACAATAGAATAGCTAAATCATTATACAGTGCTAAAACTCAAGGTAAAAGACCAACAGACAGACCTCGGAGAAAATGAGAAGAAGATATAAAAGAGGCATAAAAGCAAAGAAATTTAACATTCACGGAAGGAAACAAACTGTCAGAACAGGGCAGCCTGGAGAAAGATCATTTCGGGCATCTAAACCCATACACCGGAAGGTAGAATGGGAGCTGATAAAGAAAGAAGGAAAGGAAATTTTTGTCAGTTTTATAACATCATTCCAGATTTAATCATAAACAACATTCCTTTTCATTGGGCATCTTTCACATGAAGTTCCACACTGCTTGTGTCAATAAAGTCTGCTGTGTATATGGGGAAAGAAGTATCAAATCCAGTAAATTTCATTAATGTAAATTTGTAAAAGAGAGTGAGATTTCTTTTTCAAGGTCACATGAAATTATTGATATCACATTGTATTATTTTTGCTATCCACGTACTCTTCGTAGAAAGTTTGGGGCTTGCGCTCAAGAAGTGAAGCATCTTTGATTCGAGCATAGCTAATCATATTTGTGATACAAGTACAACTGTGGGCTTTGGATGAGTGCTATTGGTAGGTTCTAATTCTTTCTTTTCTCTTTTTCAATTATCCTTCATCTTGCTGTTTCCTCTGGTTTAAAATAATATTCTAAAAAAAAACCCACACCCATGCACATATCGACACTACAACTACAACAACAATAAACACCTACATAAATGTACAGTGGGGGATTCATTTTATTGTAACAGTGATTTGCTTGATATAAACGTGTCATATGTATAAAGGCTTATAATACTTATATTATTATTCTTTGACTCCTATTTGGTCATAATGCACACGTTTCAACTCTGTAATTGTCACTATCTATATGTGTATATATATATAAAAGAAATCCATGGATCAGATCACGGAATTGTAAATGATATTAGTTCCTAACAGATTAACAACGGGCCAAGGGAAAGTAGCACTCTGTAAAGATAAGGCCTCGTTATTACGTTGCATAGATTGAATATGGATGTTAAATAAGTGCATGCTGTGCGTGAAGGATGGGTGTTTGGAGTTTCTGTGAAAATTATCACATTTGACTGCTTTTGATTTTCTGGCATTAGTTTGTTAAAAATACCTGGATTGGTGAGTTTGGGACCAAAATGTTGAATTTCTGTTCTCTGCATATTCGGGTAAAACCATGGGTAGGCTAGGATGCCAGTTCCCGGCTTTTGCCGACAAATGAAACACCTCTGAAAGGTTTTGCTGGTAAATCGGCTTGGAAACCATGCGGCAGAGTTGCTTTAAAAAAATGGAGGGGAAAAGAATTCACCAGCCGGCAGCCATCATCGGACGCCTTCGGGCTTGATGACTAAGGTTAAAATTAGTTAATTTGGTGTTGATGTGACCCGAGAAACAGAGCTTAGAGATTTTTTTCACTTCCGTTCTTGATATCGACACTACTGCAAGTCTTTTTTAGGCCTCTTCGATACCGATTCGATTGAACAAAGACAAAAACAGCCTGTGGCGGATTTGAAATTCATTGTTCCTTTGAGCCATGCACGGATTATCCTTTGTCTTGCTATTTCATCTATCTATGCTTTCTTAACTCTTGTAACGCTAACCTGACGACTGACCTCGTAACAACGAACAAAAAGAAAAGACCAACAAAAAAAAAAGAAGAAAACAGAAATACAACTGCCATAAGAGAGACAGAGAGAGGAGGAGGAAGAGAAAGAGAGAGAAAAGAGGAAAGGAAACAAACAGGAGACATAAAGAGAACAAGGAAGATAAAGAAAGATGAATAGAGAGGACGAAGGAAATGAGAGAGAGAACGAAGAAAATGAGAAAGAGAGAGAGAGAGAGAGAGAGAGAGAGAGAGAGAGAGAGAGAGAGAGAGAGAGAGAGAGAGAGAGAGAGAGAGAGAGAGAGAGACAGAGACAGAGACAGAGACAGAGACAGAGACAGAGACAGAGAGAGGGAGAGGGAGAGAGGTTGGGGGGCATGTGGCTGCATGATCAGGCTTTAGTCCAGTCATTCAATAATAACTTTCTAATGGTTAGCTGTGTCGAATTTTATGTAGTAGTAGTAGAGTTTCAATGAACAACATCATTATGTCTTTATTTCTAAAGGAATCAATTTCAGTTTCCCATCTAAATAAAATGATGGACTATAATACTAATACTAGAGAAAATGTCCAACCCCTTCCTGTAATCCCATGACCCAGTCCATGATGAAAGAAACAGGCCCGCTGGTTTATTGCTATTAAGTGTGTGCCACCCCAGCTGGGGCAACATGCTCTATCCCAGACCTAACACCTCTCCTCAGCTACATGCTTCCCATGCTTTTGAAAACTCCTCCCTACCCTATGTCTATAACTAGTATCACCCTCTCTCCTCATTTACAATGACATGAGTGACCATAGTTTTGTATTCTTGGCTGTTCCCTTCCTACAGTTCAATAGTAATCCACCTCCTCCCAAACAGACCCCACCCCTTACGCAATCCAGTGGTTCTCCCCCCCCCACTTCTGGATGTAGGTCTCCCTCCTTATTCCTTCCTTGATAGACTCCTGTAGTTTATAATTATAATGTCTATACATTTCAAATGGACCCCCTTCCTCTTGTCCAAATACCACATGTCATCATGACCATATGAAATGGACCTGTTTGAGAGATCAAAGTTCCTTTGTTGCTGGTTGCTGAACTCAGATGAAAGCTTCAATAGGTGAAAGCTTCAATTTTCCCTTGTACTTTCAATATTCTAATCTCTTCATTCTTATGTGAAAAAGGGGTGGAGATGTATTTTGACATATGTGACTTTTGACATGAACACAATGCTCCCCTGATTGGTCAACCCTGAACATGGTTTCTTTCTATTGACTGAAGGTCACGCCATCCATTCAGACTGACCATTCGTGTGCAATGTGATTGGCCACTGATATCTTTTATTTATATCAATCACTATTTCTTGCTTGTGGGTGGAGCTTCTTACTAAAGTAATTGACATCTGTCCAGAAGTTGCATCGGTCATACGAAGACAAGAGTCTTTAGTTTTGTCCACTTTGCCGAGGGTCCACAGCATGCATTTGAGATAGGGCTCCTGTGTGTTGTTGTATGTCTTTATAAGAAATATATCGAGTGTGTGTTAGCCTTGGAAATGAAGTATCACTTTTACCCGAGGCGTGCTTACTATAGGCCAGTCACCCGAAATTAGGTCAACGAATGTTTTGGTCCTATGGTCTCGTCTCGATTTACACGTGGCTGACAAGACCTGAAGCGACAGACTGTGCATGGGAGTGATGTCAACAAGACGATACATCAAAAAAATATTCGATACCTTCTGCCTCTCTCGGTTATAGTGGTTTTTACGTGCAGGTGATGAATATCAATACTGCTTTCCGAGTATCGTTCTAGTAGTTAAATGCTACTTCCGGACACCCAATTCGAAGTCGAAATTGATGCTAGAAGATACTAGAGTTGGATATTTCTAATTTTCTTGTTTTCTCTGTGTATTTCACGACGGATTTTCTATTTTTGCTTCAATCATGTGCTGTGCTGTGATTTGAAGTTTGTTGTGTTATTTTTTTTGGATTAGATCAAGATCTAGATCTACATTCTGCTCTAATTCAAAGCTTTAGCTCTTATTATAGAATTCTAGGGTTTATCTAGACAGTGAACAGTGTAATTTATTTTTTACGAACGAGACCTTATCTAGATCTCTAGAATCTAGATTAGATCGATACAGTATGTAGGCCTAATATTTAGTTTTTTTTTATGTGATTCACAAAATCAAATTAATTAAAAGTATCAGATTTAGAGTGAAGTAGATCTAGATCTAGCAGTAGCTGCAAGCATCATTTAATTTCATGTCAAATCATGAAATCGCTCTTTTCTTTATTCCCAGTTATCTAGAGTTAATCCAGATTAGACTTTAATAGGCTGTTGCTCCTATTAAAATGGGTAGGAAGTGTTGTGTAGTAGGTTGCACTACCGGTTACAGAACTAACCAATCCAAAGAGAAATTTGCCATTTGGCAGGTTTCACAAAATGGTCCATCCCCATTTCCCTTTTTGTCAAAATATACATGTTATATTTTTTACAAGTGTTATATACCATGTTAAAGCTTAGAACATGAGGATTCCAGATATATGACTTTAAGAGATAGCAAAGGACTGTGGAGCAAGTAAATTAGCTTTTAAAAGTCATGTTTTTCAGTCAAGGCATAACTGTGAAAATTCTAGGTCCAACGCCAGTACGTAATGTTACGTGAACTGCTCGCGTCCGTCGACCGAGGTTTCCCTGGCGTTTATTTAGTGACGTAACGCTTGGGCATCTGGTTTGGAGAGTTTCCTGACTTTTCCTAGTTCTCAATAAGATGTGAAGTCTGTGTTTGTGTTTCCCGACACCTCGGGCGTGGAGTCGACGGCCGGTGCCTTACCGTTGATCAGATGACTCGCGCGATCCGGATCGTGTGGATGATGAAAATGAAAACCAATGCCTTTTGTCCCGTTTTTTGTAAAATTCTGTGATTGTACGCCTTTATACTATCCTTATTACGTGTTACGGGTTTATCGTGTGTACCATTCTGCTCAAACTGGTACGGTAAACTTCACGACTTATAATTTTAACGAGTGAGGATGCGATAGTAAAGACCGATATTTGCCAATAGAGAGAGAGAGAGAGAGAGAAGAGAGAGAGAGAGATGCACCAGCAACAAAACCCTCGCCGAAAGAAAGCGCTTTTGACGACAATTGTTCCTTTCTCCCCGTACGAGCCCCCCCCCCCCACCTCCCATCATCACTTCTCCGCTACTCCCGTCATCACTCACCCCCCCTCTCTAACTATCTACAGTCACATAGAGCGCCCCACTAGACTAGCACAAACTTGTCTTTATCGATCGATAATTGCTTCGCAGAATACGGGACGGGATGGGAGCGGTGGCTGGCAAATCTTGAACTCTACTTGAACCTGTGCTATTAGTATTATTTTCTCTCTCTCTCTCGTTGAAATGCGTTTTTAGTAATATTGTATTGTTATGCCAAGGAGACTGTGCATAGTGGAGACGTAAAGTCACTATCATTGTAATGGACTTCTAAACCTCCCGTATTGCCAATTATCTTGTCTTTATTTATTAGAACATAATAAATCATGAAAGCCTATTGATTGCCGGACTTCTTTACATAAGTTTCACTCACGATAAGCCAAAGCAGGTTTTGCTAATGCAACCGAATCTAACCTGAACGGTCTCAGAATCTAACCTGATCACAGTCTCCTTTCTGATGTCCGATCATCGTCTACATTTTTGCATGGCCGTAAGCACATGGCCGTAAGCACATGGCCGTAAGAGTAATCCAAAAACAAAATACTCAGATCGAAAAAATATTTTTTGTCCGACCATGAGGTCTCGTAGACTGCCAGTAGTCTCATGGTATTCTCACTCTCATTTAGAGTTACCTATGATTTTTTTTCGTGTCTTTTACAGAATATATGGTGGTAGGAATACGTTTTCTTTCACTTAAGATCAAAAAACGGCGCTTCTACGTATTTTTCAACTGTTTTTTCAGCTCTTAATGTGTGTTCATTTGTAGACATCAGTTGTTACATAATAACGAAAATCTGAAACCTGCCTCACGTGATCACTGCAAAAGATAAAAAATATTTAGGACTCGCCAAATTTTCTTTGAACAATTCTCTTCCACATGGAATTAAAGAAAACAGAATAAAAGGTCGTTGACCTCACCTACCTTAAGGTGAAAAGGGACTTATTAAAAAGAGGGAAATGTGGTCTGTCTGGATTGCTGACGTTCACACCCAAAAAATATTCACAAAACACACAAATTGAAAGCAAATTTCACAATATTATGTTTTTTATATCTGCGATGTCAAAGCTATACATGGACCAAATGTTAAGAAGATTCATCAATTAGACTTTGAGGAACATTAATTGAAGAGTTCAAGTTATCATTGGGTCCCATTTTTGTGAAACCTGCCATTTACGGTTTTCCAAATGACAATGAAAAATGCTGTGAATGGTTAGCTTGCCTTCCCAATAAACTTGCCATTGAAAATATCACTGGTAACATGGGAGTATGTACAATTCACTGGCCAGTTGATGTCCCCATACTTCGACCTCCTGGAAGTCGGTTTGAAGTACCTGCAATTCCACCAACAGTTTTTCTCAACATTCCGCCCTCGTGCACGCCCACTCCAGTGAGCAGCACAACTCCACGGGGTACAAAGAAATCAACTGTGGAATCCAGAACTGTTGACAGTGATGAAATAACTGAATTTCTGAGACGTGATTCATTGTGCAGACAATTTTGACAAATTGTTTCAAGAGCGGCTTGCCAAAAAAGGCTTTGTTACTTCTTATACTAACACTTATGTGTCTTTCAGTGAAGGTCGAACTGGGCCAGTGCCTAACTTCTGTGTTTATTTTTCCATTGATGAGGATCGTGAACATTTTACTTTGCGATACGAAGCCTATAAAAATGTTCTTCGTGTTTACCATAATTTCCTCAAACAGTGCAGACGTGGAGTCAATTTGATGAAATTGTTAGGCTTGTTTCAACTGCTCATGATTGTGAAAACGACAAAGTTAACTTCATCAACCGCAACATTTCATTATTAAATGCCCCCAAAAACAATCATGTTTACACTCACAGTTATCTTCTTCTTGCCTTTACGTGGTTGAACCAATCAAGAAGTTTGTATCTTCAACTGAGGAATCATTACAGCTTCCATCAATAAGTACCTTTAAGAAGATTACCTCCAATGCCAAGAACACTAGTGATCTCAACATGTTTTTATCAGTTTTTTCCAGTATGGATGAAAGAAATAGGAACTATTTTAATCATTGATGAAATTTATGTGAAAGCTTCAGTGCCATATAGAGGTGGTTCTGTTTTTGGTTACGCGGTTGATAATCCTAATAAAATTGCAACAACATTATTTTGTGTGATGGTAAAGTGCTTTTTTGGTGGTCAAACTTTTCGCGCAAAAAATTTTGCCATGTCACGCTTTTACTTCTTTGTTTCAATTCAATCAAGTTTGTGATGTTATTTTTTTTTGGAGAAATGTGGCGCTACAGTTATTGGCATTGTAAATGATAATAACCGCGTAAATCAATCCTTTTTAAAATGTTCAAATCTCATCCTTCTCCTTGGAGAGCAGTATCACCAACTAACTCCACGCGGCCTTTATTTCTCTTGTATGACACAGTTCATTTAGTTAAAAACATACGCATCAATTGGCATTCTGAAAAAATTACAGCAGCTGGAGTTTTTTTCTTCTGGAGATCCGCAACCACGAGTCGCCTGGTGAGTACCTGTTACAAAAAACAACACCAAAACATTCTCATCACAACCACCAACAGTAACAAAAGCAGCAACAAAAACACCACCACCAACAACAGCCATTATACTATATGTACTACACCTACTACAAGTATTGCTCCTCCTCCTCCTCATACTACTACCACTTAACTGCTGCTGCTGCTACAACTACTACTACGGTACTACAACTATTACTACTACTACATGTAAGTGATAAAGAGTCAAGTCACTGTTGGGTATGAGAGTGAGAGACAAATAAAGGGACACAAAAATAAGAAAATACCCAACGATTTATTGACATTATAATGATTATAACAAAACCCGAAACTTATGTCCCTTTATTTGTTTTACTACTACATGTACTACTTTTACTACTAGTATTACTAGTATCACAACATACTACACGTCTGTTAAATGTTTTTGTTTTTGAAGCTTTGTAATGAACACTCCAATCCTTGATAAGCACTGTTTCTAACTCTAGGCCTACTTCTCCTGTCAACTCATCTCTGTAACTGTCTAGTTGTTACTGTTGTTGCAGGAAGCTACAAACTTTTCAATGATATAGGATGACTAAATTTTGACAGTTACATATATACTAAAACCAAAAACCCTAACCCAAAGGCAAACAAAAATCACCCCTTAATATATCTTATACAAAAGATCACAAAAAAGATTAAAACGGTACATTTTCCAAGTTTTGTTTGCAATAAATTTTATACAGGTATTAAGGTCTTCTTATTGTCTGTTTTGACAGTGTAAGCATGCTTTTGTATAGAGAGAAAGTTAGGTGTTTAAAAAAAGACCTTCAATATCAAAACGAAAAGGCCATACATGGTTACTGTACAGGTAAGATACCTCTGGCTGACCTCGTGACTGACTCCCCTGAGAGTCATGGATCCTCAGAACTAAGTGTGCAGCTTGAGATGCCTACTCACAGAGAATACTTGAAACTATTTGTTCAGTTATAGTAGACATTTCTTTCTTCATGTGATGGACTTCCATTTCCACGATACTGTTATGTAGATTTGACAGAACTTTGCTATCGAATACATTTTTTCATTTATTCATCTTGTCTTTTTCATTGTTGAAAAGATGGTTCTGGTGCTAAAAAAAGAAGTGGTGAAAACCAACAATGTGGAGCATGAGGACACAGGCAAGTACCGCCAGCTTTTGGTTCGAACCCTCCATCAGTGCAGTGTCAAGTTCCCTGATGTTGCCTCAACAATCATCCCTGTGGTAAGTGGTTTCAACTTTTTATGTGTCAAGAGAGACAATAACATTTAGGCATGGAGTGGAGGGGGAGGTGTTTCCCTTTTTTTTATGTATCTTTGTTAAAAATAGAGACTTACAGTTTGTAATGTGATTTCCAGCTTAATCCATTGAAGATGCGCCGGCCATATATGACCAACACCCTAGCTGTCTGCTGGGGATGTGCCGGCCGTACACTGTTAACATAACATTTATTCAAATATAAACTCACCACGATGGAAAACCCCCCCCATAAATAAACTACTCACGGCATCCGATTTTGGACAAAAAAATCAGGCCTTTTAGGCAGCAGGGGTCCAGCATGCGCAAGCGAGCTACCTGCCATGGGGTCAACTACGGGTTGATGGGTTTTGAAGTGAGCTGGTTTGCTTTCGGGAAAATCACTTTGAGAATTGATTACGTCACATTTCAAGCTTTTACTCCCCTTATAGCTGATCAGCTTTTGAGGTTGAACACTTTAAAAGTTTTGTGGAAATTTTATTCTCTTATCAT
The DNA here is from genome assembly GCA_037039925.1 of Doris montereyensis. Lineage (NCBI taxonomy): Eukaryota > Metazoa > Mollusca > Gastropoda > Nudibranchia > Dorididae > Doris > Doris montereyensis. The sequence goes on along the minus strand of JAXRKP010001331.1, from coordinate 65,486 downwards.
AATTTGTGTCCTTGTTGTAAACGGTTTTGTACGTCCAGTAAAATTCCAGTGTTTCCAGCTAAGTGATTAAATTAAAATATTTATTGCTCAAAAATGCCCCATAAAATCTTTCTTAAAATTCACAAAAGTGAAGAAGATTGATTAAAGTTGTTCATGGTGTAGTCGTTATCTTTCCTTCGCTTCATGTTATTCTACAATCAATATAGATTTTATTGAGCACTAGTTTTGTAGATTCAGCATTTTACCCCCGTTAAACTCCAAATTTCGATATATTTTTTTATCAAACTTAATGAAGAACACCTTGCAGCAATACGTGAACTGACTTACAATGCTGATTGAGCTAGTCCTTACTCAAAAAATAGGGATTGCCGCTTAAGTTGACATTGACTTCGTAAAGCAATGCTTTAGTCTAGATCTCAAAACATTAACAAGGAACAAGAAGGAAAAGCCAGCCGCCTGTTGATTTTCTTTCTGCACTTTTTGCTACTATTTTATCATCTCTGCAGTCCACCGTCAGCCCTATAAGATTCCTGTCTTACCAAAGCATGATAATGAAATGCACGCGGCTCCAAATGCCTGCATGAATACATGGGCATAATTATGAGGTATTTTTATATAATGCGTGAGTAGCCAAGATCTTGAATTGACCACCCTCAATACTGTCTTCATACCTCCAGTCCCCTTTTATCATAATATTATTATTGTCACTGCTGGATCAACATCATGTACGTAAATCATATTGTATGCATTGTGACACTACAATCACTCTAGGCCTATAGAGTGTCAATTCTACAATAAATATTCCTCTCTCTCTCCCTCTCTCTCACTCTCTCTCTCTCTCTCTCTCTCTCTCTCTCTCTCTCTCTCTCTCTCTCTCTCTCTCTCTCTCTCTCTCTCTCTCTCTCTCTCTCTCTTTCTCTCTGTCTGTCTGTCTGTCTGTCTCTCTCTCTCTCTCTCTCTCTCTCTCTCTCTCTCTCTCTCTCTTTCTTTCTCTCTTTCTCTCTCTCTCTCTCTCTCTCTCTCTCTCTCTCCCTCCCTCCCTCCCTCCCTCCCTCCCTCCCTCTCTCTCTCTTTCTCTCTCTCTCTCACACACACACACACACACACACTCTCTCTCTCTCTCTCTCTCTCTCTCTCTCTCTCTCTCTCTCTCTCTCTCTCTCTCTCTCTCTCTCTCTCTCTCTCTCTCGGAAAATATAAAGAGTTCATATCAGCACAAGCAGACTAAATTATGCACGAAGCATACTTGCGTAATTTTAAATATTCACTGACAAAGTATTAGAGCTGAAGGATGACTGAATTTTGGTAAGTAACTTCATGTATACTATATCTACAAGAAGCAAATTTCAAAGTAATCCTATGGGACGTTTTGTTAAATAGTATAAATAAACTTTCTGTAAATCTGTTGCGTAAGTAAAATTTGTTAACTTTGACATTGTATATTCATTAGGGGATTTAAAGACTTCAATATTGATTACGGTTTTGAAATGGGGTATCTATGAGAAATACTTTGAATAATTATAGTTTACAGCCCTATATTTACCTATCTGTCGCCCGGCGCCCCGTCCGCGTGACTTATCGCTTGGGGTCAGAAAGCCCATTATCTAAGTGAGCAGCATTTTGTACGCAGTGTACTCTTCTATGTTGATATTCAAGGTGTGTGTGGAAAATTTACATAAATTGAAAAGCTGAAACGTTCCCCTTAAAGAGGAAAAAACCCATTTATCTTTATTATCACTGATCAAAATTTTACACCTTTTTGAAAATGGGTTAAAAGTATGCTGCCCGGCATTTCAGTGAAACCCACTACATACGTCTTCAATGAGTTAAGCTGAAGGAAGGCAAGAAATATGGAGTTTGTGTGAGTTGGGCTATTGGCATGAACAAGTCAGCAGTCTGTGTTTATTTGAGGGTAAATGAGGAATGTAAGTAATGTCCATGACATTTGTCATTGGTCCTCTGTCTTTCATTTCAGCTGATGGAGTTTTTGGGTGACACCAACGAACTAGCTGCTGCTGACGTTCTGGTCTTTGTCCGTGAGGCAGTCCAGCGATTCGACATGCTGCGTCCTTTGGTCATTAGTAAACTTCTGGATGTGTTTGGCACCATCAAGGCCATGAGGTAATGTTTCTTTGGTGTGGGGTAAAGGTGGCATTGTTCTTTCTATGTATTAACATATAGCTGCCAACGTGTGTGTAAAAAAACTTATGTAGTACATTGCTTTTGTTTTGAATCCATAAGTCTGTATTTACTTGGATATTTTGATTGATAAATTGTAGCATAAGCATTGTTTTAAAAATATTTTTTTATGGTTTTTGTATGGAGTAAATGAAAAAAGATGTAATGTTGATCTATTCTCCAGGATTCACCGTGCTGCTTTGTGGATTTTGGGAGAGTATTGTACCTCTTCCAGCGACATCCAGAGTGTCATGACTTTGATTCGGCAGTCATTAGGGGAGGTAGGTGGCTTCCTGACATCACTCTGCCTTTAAAAATACCCCCTCCCCTCCCCTGTTCTTTGAGTCTGAGTTTACTTTCACCTGGTGTGTTTAGCTAGAAATAATGCTCCATACTACCCTTATGACTTTTAGAAATACCATTTAAACATAGCTTATGATTTAAATTATCCAAGACCCTGGTCCTATATCAATGTCAACATTTATACTGATTTTTTATTTATCTCCACTCAGATCCCAATAGTTGATGATGAGATGAAAAAGCTGCTGGAGAAGTGAAAGAAGATGGTATGTCATATGTTTTCAATTAAGTTTAGACAAAAATAATGTTGCTACCTGTGAGGGTTAATTATCCTGGTAACTGAGATCCCATACTCAATGTTGGAACATAATTGTAATAGGCATATGGCGTTGTGTGGTAATTTGCTTTCCCTTTCCGCACTGACTGATTTTGGGAAGTCTGAATAGACCTAGCTACCCATTTTACATCATGAAAAATATGTCCAGACTGGGATTGAACCCGGGGCTCCTGAGTGGTAGTCAGATGCTCTGCCTACTGAGCTACGGGCACTTGTAGTCAAACTGGAATTGTTTTGTGCTTTTATCCCAAAGTTTTTACTGAATCGATGAACGCTATGTATTTAAAAAGTTTTGTTTGAAATATGTATTCATGTTGATGATGAAATCGCCTATGTGCTTTCTTTTAATATCATTGCTTTTAATCGATGAAAAGTTTGTTATACCGATATCTATATACATTTTAAAAATTATTTGCCATTATTGGTGGACAGAAATGCAACAAGGTGGTGGTGTCCAGAGACTGGTCACGGCTGACGGGACCTACGCTACACAGAGTGCCTTCAGCACCACCTCTGTCACTAAGAAAGAAGAAGTGTAAGTGCCATGCATTGTAGTCAATGATTGCAGCTTCTTGTTTTGTATTATGTGAATAAAGTAGTAGTTGATGATATGCACTAATTAATTCTCTCAACAATATGAGTAATATTGACATATTTCTTCAATTTCATATGTGGGTAGTTCCCACTTTTTTCTTTCATTCTTTCACATGTCTTTCCTCTTGCTGTTTCCTCTTAATTCACCTTGAGATCACTGCATATGGTAGACAGGATAAACTATGATGAAACAAACAAGTTTATTGAGTTGGATAAGGTTTTTTATTTTACTTTGTATAGTGTTTGAGTGCTTTGCTCGTGTCAGAGTTAGTACTCTGGGGAATTTGGCACGTTACCAGCTATCTGTTTTATGTACCAATAACTTCGTTATGATTTAGGGGTGTAGCATTTTATTTTGCTACCTACAGACCTCCCCTTCGCAAAGACCTGATGGACGGAGATTTCTTCATTGGGGCTGCCCTTGCCACCACCTTGACTAAGCTGGCCCTCAAGTATGTTAGCATAACCCAGGACAAGAAAAGGCAAAATGTGAGCACATAATATATACCTTATTCGTCCTAATAGATGCCAAGGGGGTGTGAAAATGCATGTTGGTGGTTGTTATTAACTCTTTCCACCCGGAGTGACGATTCAGTTGTCGATGCGATTTTCCCAATTCTGCCAGTTGTCGATTCAATTTCCGACCTCCACGCGTATTTAAGGAGCGGTTATAATTACCTAGGACCTCATTTCGTTAGGAGATAGCTTTGTGCTACTTTTTAGACTCTTCTGTTCCAGTCTACTTTCGTTTTTACACTGCCAAAGCGTTTCCAGTTGTGAACATTAGAATTTCACGAAAATTAAACAAGAGATATGGCTGAGAGACCATCAAAGCAACCTCATTTGTTTAATGTAACACAGACTAGTGCCCTTATGAATGAAATAACAGACTTCAGTGAGATTGATAGTGATGTTAGTGACTTGTAGCAAGAGATGACAATCCAAATCAATCAACAAGTAGTGATGAATTCAATGATCTAGCCAGTCTTGATCCAGATCTGGATCTAGATGTAGATCCAGACATCCCCTCTTCCTCACCTGGTTTTATGGCTATAATAAATAGGTCTAGACCAAACCCTATTACTGCAAGAACAGATAGATGTAGATCTATATCAGAATTGAAAAGGACTGTGTCACTTCAAATGGTCAGTGAGACAAACGCTTGTTTTACGTTACAACCCAACTGCAATGTCGGCGTGAATTCCGAAAAAGTTTTATTTTTACCTGCGCGTTGAAGTTTTAAAATATTCATACAAGAAAGATTTTTCAAGCAAATGTCCTCACGTATACATCAATTGAAAGCTAATTGGATGTGCTCCATTATGATAACCATTCGGATTACATCGATCAATATTTTGAAGAGATTTGATGAAAATAAAGCTGAAGGTAAAGGAATTTGTTGTTTCAATTTTTTTCCACTCACTCCTTTTCTCCTACTCTCAATATGATACCAAAAAGTTAATTCTGTCAAAAACTGGGGGACACCGGGATTTTAATTCCGGATAGAAAGAGTTAAGGATGAAACAATATAAAAAAGCTTTTAACCCTAGAGCTGCTATGGATGCCAATTGGCATGACTTTTGTAAAAATTCTGCAAGTACCGCTTGGCGTTTGACTTTTGCACTGTGTTTCCTGTGAGCGACGCCTATTGGCATTTGGCAAATATGGTCATGCTGTTTTCTGCATTTCTTTACCAATTTAAAACATGTACGACCAACTTTTGTCGATTAGAGTCAATATACTAATGTACCAATATACCTTGTTCTTAACGTACGTTGGGTATTATTTTAACCAAATAATATACATGTGATAAACGACAGAGGTGTATCAAATTAAATCAAGATTTGCTCCAGTCAATTCAAGATGGGCGTGGCTGGCTGTATCAAAAATGTGGTAGTAGTAGAGTTTCAATGAAAGACATTTATTTATGTAGGTCAATCGGTTCATCAACACATTTAATTAGAACAATTGGCCGACTAAATACTACAAAGAATGTTCAATAGCCTCTCACTAATCTTGTGACCACAGCTCATTCTTTCACAAGTGCTTACCACGATGTCAATTCCAGACCTAACACCCGTCCTCAGCAAACGCTTTTCACTCTTTTCAACATTCCCTCCCTACCCTTTGACTACCTTCCGTCTCATTTATAAATCACACGTGTCCAATGTGTGACCATCATTCTTTATTTGTGTAGTTCCCTTCCTACACTTCAACTCAACAGTTCTCCTCTTTCTCCCAAACAGCCCGAACTTCTTACGCAATGCAGTGATTTTTCACATCTTCCTCCCACCTCTCAATGTCAGCATCCCATCAAAGTCCATCTATAAAGTAATGACAAGAGTGTTGCAGTCTATACACTTCAAACACTGATTTTCCCTTTGGCCACAAACCCCATGTCATCGTGGATTTGTGAAATGATCTGTTCGAGAAATCAAAAGTCCCCTTGTAGCTCATTGTTATACCCCCATGAAAGCCTGAAGTTTCCCATGTACTTTCCCCTTTCATTGTCTTCATTCATATGTGCAAAAGAGTAGGAGATACATTTTGATTTAACCCTCAAAGCAATGTCCTATCATTGGTCAATACTGGACAAAGTTTATCCTGAAGGTCATGCCTCATGCCTTGACAAGCATATGGGTGGCAATTGATTCGACATTGATGCCAATCATTACTTGTGGGTGGAGCTTATAAACATAATAGTTGATAAGAGCTCTTTAGTTACATCATGTGAGAATTTGAATATCTGGCGTAACCTCCTGTATTCTGAGTGTATATATATATATATATATATATATATATATATATATCGAGTGTGTTAGACTGGTCAGTTAGCCATCACTTTCACCCCTTTTAGAAAAATAACAGACTAGATTGGCAGATTGCAACACTGCCAGAATGTACGGGAACCCCTGAGGCGGCGGACTGGGCAAGAGATGAATCAGAGAGAACGTCTGGAAATCTGTGTGTGTGTGCGAGTGTGTGTAGACTGGCTATGTTCTTGGTATGATGTGGCATGGGCATTTTACTATTAAGGATTTGAATACATGATTTGAGTATTGCTTAGCAGATAATAGAGAGGGACACCTTCCTAACTGGTCATTACTCAGCTCGACACCTTGTTGACCTGTACTGCCACTGTTGTGACTTTTCTTCATACAAGTCTTACTCAGTTGCTTTTAATTGCTATTAACGTTATTCTTCATTGCCTTCATCCGTTTCCACTGATTGCCACCACTGCGTTTGACGCATCATAATTTATAACTCATTAGTATTTATGATTTAAAGTATAGTGTGTGCGTGTGAGAAGCGAATAAGTTGTGTTGTGTTGAAGAAAGCGAAGATGAAGCATGATTAAATTAATTTTAAAAAGGAGGTGGGGTTCATAATGACAACCAAGGGTGCTCACACTCGACAAATAACGGGAAAATCAAAATGAAAATCCAGGTAGCTATCCCCAGGCAACCTCGCTGGCTGCGGTTATAACCCTCACCTCGCTCAGGTCGGAAAATCGGAAATATGTCGGATTTTTCATACTCAGGTCGGAAATGGTTGGAAATTGATTCGCCACCACGAAATAGGAAAATGCGAATAAGTTTGTGGACAATGAATCATCATTTTGTCATCCATTTCAGGTCATTAATGCTTTGCTGTCTGGCGATTCTTTCATGTTGAAACTAAACAATTTCGATATCTTCTTTAAAATTGTAAGGTTTGCCAGGGGAATTAGTATCGGATTTCGACACAAAGTTTTCAAAACTTTCTTTAGTTTTAACGTCTATACCAATACCATTAACTGCGTATCTACGCCCAGCCTCCTTTCTTCAATTTGACATTTACTCTGGAGAGATTAAGAATGTCATGTGTGTTAAAAAGCAAATCGCGCACATTGTTGTATGGTTCGTGTCAAAGGGAGAGAGACAGAAGGCAATGTGCATATTGTAAGCCCGATTGCGCATGTGTGTGCGTAAGAAGGGTAGACAGAGAATGTTTGTGTGTATTTAATGCGACCAATCGCGCATGTGTGTATTAGTATTAGAGAGAGTGCCCGTAAACATAGACTGTGAGCAAGTTGTGCTTGCGCCGTGCAAGTGAGGGCAAAACTAGCTGTGTCGGCGCAGTGTTTTGCGGTTTCTAAGTGATCGGTTGTATTTGACTTACCGCGCATGCGTATTACCCATAATGATAACATTTCCTTTGTTGTCTAATTTCGAAATCAGATTCAATCGACTTCAAACCTCATTTGAGCTTTAACTTCAGACGTAGAACAGTTCACGACAGAAATCCAATACTTTCAAATTTGACATAGCACAAACATGAGCGAAAATATTATCCGAAATGAGACCTCCCATGTACAAGAAGAGATTAAGATCCAGAAATTTAGATCTATCCAGGTCTTCTGTTACTAATCTAACGTGTTCAGCTTTCTGCTGAAATTAGGCCTACTTATCCACATGAATCCAATCCATAAACATAACCACAACATGGAAACTGACATGTCAATCTTGTCATCTTCTGTTCTCTCCTCTTCACTTCGTCTTTTTCGTTTTTATTGCCGTTGTCTTCATTTGCTTATCCTCATCATTTTCTTCTATTTCCTTTAGATCTTTATCACCTCTTTTTACCCTTTTCATCTTCTCGGTTTTTGTCATCTTTCTTCCATTTTTCTCCGTCTTTCTTCAATTCTTTTGTCTTCTGTCTTCTCTGCCCTCTACGTTTAATTATTTCGTCTCTTCCGTCTTTCTTCAATTTTTTGTCTTCACCTTCGTCTTTCTGCAATTTGTTCATCTCTCCGTCATTCTTCAAATTTTTTGTCTTCTCAGTCTTTGCCGTCTTTCTGCAAGTTTTTCATGTTTTCCGTCTCTGTCGATTTTCTTCAATTTTTTTCGCTTTACCGTCTTTCTTCAATTTTTTTGTTTTTGCCGCCTTTCTTCAATTTTTTTTTCGTCTTTACCGTTTTCTTCAATTTTTTTTCGTTTTCTCCATCTTTCATCATTTTTTTTCGCTTCTGCGTCACTTCTTCAATTTTTTTCATTTTCTTCGGGCGTCACCATCTTTCTTCAATGTTTTCATCTTCTGCGTCTCCATGGTTTTTCTTCAATGTTTTCGTCTTCTCCATCTTTCTTCAATTTTTTCGTTTTCTCCGTCACTGTCGATTTTCTTTAGTTTTTTCATCTTCTCCATCCTTCTTCAATTTTTTTGCCTTCTCCGTCTCTCTTCATTTTTTTTATCTTCATCGGGTTTACCGTCTTTCTTCAATGTTTTTGTCTTCTCCGCTTTCTGGTTTTTCTTCAATTTATTCGCCTTCTCCGCCTGTCTTCCATTTTTTGTCTTCTCTATCTCTCTTCAATTTTATTTCATCTTCTTCGCTTACTGTCTTTCTTCAATGTTTTCGTTTTCTCCGTCTCTGTCGTTTTTCTTCAATTTTTTTGTCTTCGTCTGTCTTCAATTTTTTCATCTTCTCCTTTACTGTCTTTCATCAATTTTTTCGTCTTCTCTGTCCTTTAATTTTTCATCTTTGACTGTCTTTACCGTCTTTCTGCAAGTTTTTCATGTTTTCCGTCTCTGTCGATTTTCTTCAATTTTCTTTTTTTCGGCTTTACTGTCTTTCTTCAATTTTTTCACCTTTACTGTCTTTCTTCCATTTTTTCGTCTTCTCCATCTTGCATCCATTTTTTCGTCTTCTCCATCACTGTTCAACTTTTTCATCTTTTTCGCTTTACCGTCTTTCTTCAATGTTTTCATCTTCTCCGTCTCTGTGGTTTTTCTTCAATGTTTTCTCTGTCCTGCTTCAATTTTTTCGCCTTCTCCGTGTCTTCAAATTTTTCATCTTCATCGGCTTTACTGTCTTTCTTCAATGTTTTTGTCTTCTCCGTCTCTGGTTTTTCTTCAATTTTTCCGTCTTCTTCATCTTTCCTCAATTTTTTCACCTTCTCCGGCTCTCTTGAATCTGCCTAAGAACCCGCTGTTTCTGTCTCCCGCCGACCGGGTTCTTAGGTGGACACCACTGTATTCAGTCTACAGATCTTTCAATTCATCTCAGTTTATTTGCAGTTACAGTGTAGGCCAAGGTGTCTTTGTGTCTTTTGAGATAGGTCATAAGAAATGAAATGTTATTGTTATGTTTCAATAACCCAAAAATAGTACCTTTGATTTGCCTTGGAACCACACAAAATTTCCCGTCAGAATGGGGGTAGTAAGTGTAACTATGTAAGTTCTAAATGATCGTATGATCGTTTTCATTTAAGGAAGATTTCTTCCAGAAGGGACTTTTTATTTATTGAAAATTTCATTGTTTCCCCGTCTTTGAGCCATTATTTTTAACAGGTCTTACAATTAAAAAGTTGGAATAGTACCCTGTTCACACCTACCTACGTATACTCAGTATTGAATACTGACCCAATCTAATGATTGTACTTGGTATCACCCGGGATGTGACATGCTTGTAGAAATGTATTTATTTCAATTTCAGCCATTTCTTACCTGTTGACCCGTTTGCTTGCAGGCCTTTGTTGCTGAGGCCATGTTGATTATGGCCACTATCATCCACCTTGGCAAGTCTGGACTGTCCACTAAGGTGGGTAGGCGTGCTATATAACATGTGCTTTATTTTTTTTATTTGATGTGAACCAAGGTGATCTTTGGGTTTTTGGTAAGATTTTTTATTTTGCCCAGACTGCCCTATTACAGCCAAGGGATCTTTAACATGCCCAGAGTGCTGTGATCTGCATACGGGACCTCCTTTTATCGCCCGTGTCCGATGGGACTAAGTGTCAACCCTTCCTGGACCAGCGAGTACATATTGCATGAAAAAACTGGAGCTAATCTGTCAAACCTTGGCGGGGCTCGAACCCCTACCTTTTGGTTGAGAGGCCAATACATGGCCACTCACTACAGTGGCCCTATGTGTATGATATTGAAACTATTCTTATTGGTAACATTATATAATAAGATATTGACTTTCTTGCAGGCATTTTTCAGTTTTGTATTTGTTTGTTTGTTTTTTTAAGTTTCAAAGAAACAGGAATTTCTGGTTAATGAATATTCCAATGAATTTAACAGATGATACAACCATAAAATAATAGAAATTTTAACAGACATGATATAAAAGACAGCCAAGAGAAAAATCTTTTCAAACTTTATCAATATCATTATCAGACATAAAGAGCTTCCATTTCATATCAACTATTTGATTTCCATCACACAGCCCATCACGGATGATGACGTTGATCGCATTGCTGTGTGCCTAAGAGTTTTGGCAGAGCGTACGGAAATGATGGATGAAATTTTCAACAAGGCCTGTCGTGGATCTTTGTCTCTCATGCTAGCCGCCAAAATTGAGGAGGAGAAACAGCAACAGGAGGTAGTGACACCTTGGTTTTATTTTAGAGTGGGATGATAATGATCAGGGTGTGGCCAGACCGAGATCTTGGTTGCTTCGCTGCTCACTTTCCACACCTCTGACTGGCAACAGGTGTGAAATTTGGCCCTTGCGTATCGCCGTGTAAGAATCATCGTGACTGACTCTGACTGGCAACAGGTGTGAAATTTGGCCCTTGCGTATCGCCGTGTAAGAATCATCGTGACTGACTGAGCTCAATTGAAATTGGAACATGAACTTTTCATTTGATTGGCTTTTTAGCTTTTATTGATTAGCCTATAAACCTGCATTATGCTTGACCAACAGAAGGCAATTTTTTTGATAAATTCAACACATCGTCATTGCGGTTCGCTATCCGCGTATGGAGGGAGCATTTTTTCAAAAATCTTGTTATCTTCGTATGAGACAAGAATTCAATCATCTGCACCAGCTCTCTAAAAATATCTTATCAAAAAACAATAAAATTGATTTAAAAGTGCTATTCGCGTAAGGAAAATGAGTTTCTTTTTGGCTTCGCTGAACGCGTATAGTTCTGTGGTGTTCGTGATCAATCTTCATTATCTTCAAGCTGACAGTTGTCATCCTTCAAGGTGAAGTTTAAGTTATGTTACTATGCATTTAGTGTCGCTATGGTCCTCTTTTTGAATGTTAAAGTATGTTTTTTTCCTTTAATAATATGCTCTTAGCATTAAGAAAGATAATTTTCTCTACTCTACCCAAAAGCAAAGACTATCTCTCCCAGTGAGTCAATGCCGAGAAGTGCTTTACGCAGATAGCACAGCTCCTTTGCTCACAAACAGCCAGGCGGAGATAGAGATGCGTGTTTGGAGACTTCCATCAATGGGAATAGTGGCATAATAATAATGCACAGTAGAGAATATTGGGTAGACAATACGCAAAATTATAACGTGTAATGAATGACATTTGTTCAAAAGAGAGGGATTTTATTTACGACTTTATAATAAAAGTAAGCAGTAATACAAAGTGCTAAACGTGCTTTGGCTAGAAAAATTAAGAAAAGTAACATCAGTGACCAGCTGGTCAGCTCTATTCTGCTGCGCTAAACTTGTATGCGCTCCAGCTGTCAACACGTATGTGTGAAATCAACATGCCAGTCCGTCTTTCTGCTGCGCTAAAACGTCACACTTGCTCTTGACAGTGGCCATACTTGTATAGCGCATGCAGGATTAAGGACGCTATATGCATATGGCGCATAAACAATGTGCTAATGAATAAAATTCTGTAAGTTTTTGTATTCATGCAGCATCACATCATATACAATATATGTAAGAAATATGTGGTTGGGGGGAGTGTCCTGAGAAAACAGTTTTACCACAAATGGGACAAAACTCTTTTATTACACTACTGAATGGAGCAGTTCATTCCCTTGACATTCATATCATAACAAAGGCTAAGTACAGTGGAACTCGGTTATAACGAGAGCCCCGTTCCAAGCAAAAAGTGTCGTTATTCCCGGGTCGTATAATTTTCTTCCGCTCCTTTGTAAACTCTCCGCTTGAGTAATCAGAAAGGATCTTGTCTTTGTCCTTAAGAATTGTGTACAAAGTACTAGAGGGAATGTCAAATCGACGACATATCTCTGCATTGGTACATGTAGTTTCTTTCTTCTCCACTTCTTCAATTATGGAAACTTTCGTTTCAATGGTTAGCCTCTTTCTTTTTGAAAATTCATGATGTAAAAATTAAAAAAGAAGTAAAGTAAATAAATAAGATCATAACTTGTGGCAAGAACAAAGGTGTTGACCGATCACAACGCTTTGGCTAGTGGCTGTGTGTGGTGTAGTGTAGGCCAATGAAGTAGGCTACACATGTGTACAGTTTACTATGCCGCTGCGCTGCGGCGAAGTCGATCGATAATCACAACGCTTTGGCTAGTGCTGGCTGGTAGCGGGCCTACATATGTGTATAGCCTACGTACAATGTACTGTATGGTACGGTACTCGTTCTTTGTTACTAGTCTTACCTTCTCCCACTCTATGGCTTCATTGTGAATGCGTGTTGTGATATGTATGGATGAATGTGTGTGTTAGTTGAAAATTATGATTTTTAATTTCAGATAACCATTTTCGAGTTCTCGTTATTCCAGGTCTCTGGATCGCTTGGTGTCGTTTAAACAGCTATTTTCCAATAGAGAAATAATAAGGAAAAACGGGGTTTGAAAAAGTCTCGTTATTAACAAGCTCTCGTTATTTCCGATGTCGTTAAACATGAAGCACCACTGTATCGATTCTTTCATTTTATATGATTTTTTTTCAGAAAGATACCGCCTAACCATTAGCACATCGGCTGTACTATAAAATCTGTAAATTTTGTCTTAAGAATATCAAGTTGGTACTCATTGTAATTACCACAAAATATGCTACTTTTGATGAATTATTGTCAATATTAGCTAAGATCGGCCGAATATTACGGGAAACATTCTGAGCACCTGTTATAATAAAAATGCCATCCCGACTTGAATATAAGGGATCTGGAGCAGTTGAAATAGGGTCGACATGAAGTATTTGATAGCCTCTCACGATTGTATGATGTTTCTTTTGTAGTTTTATATGCGAAAAACATTGAAATAACGGAAAAAATGTTTAAAATGCAATTTTCTCAAAATGTTACATTTTGACAATGATATGCGATTTATGTTTTTTATATATTGCCTGATTGCCCCTTAATTTGGTATATAGCATCTAATAACAAAATTCTTCCAGTAGCTTTTTTCAATAAAAACAAATTTTTGCGTGGTTAAATTTGCCAAAAATTGGAAAGGTTGCTCTATGCATTTTCAAAAAATTCATAAAAGGATAACTTTCATTTATCCAAAAAAGGTACTGGGTGAGCATTGAAAATTCAAGATGGCGGCGTTCCCATGGCAACCATATGATAGAAATTTTAAAAATCTTTTTCAGCTAATTAGACATGCGAAGTACAATGATAGTATTGGTAGTGGTTAATATTGTCTATATCAAATGATTAAAAAAATCCCCCCCCCCCCATTTTTGATTTTCTCGAAACTAGCCCAATGCTATATACGTGGATGGCGTAATACAGTGACGATATGCCCTCTGTGAAGTTGCACATTTACATGAACTGTAAATTGATTGGTCCTTCCATTTCAATACTATTAGATTAACAAGCATTGGCCTGGATGAATATGTAATACTGATCAATGACAGGGCAGGGTTACCTGGGTGGCGAGGGCCAGGACTACAAGATGCGTGCTCTGTGGGGTTGTTACATATCATGACCAATAAATGCATAACCTTCCCCATTAACGCCTAAACTAAGACATGATGCTAGCTGTACAGCGCTTTAGCTCGAAAAAGGGGCTTCACGTTCCACGGTAGAGCCTCTGGCTGAAGCGATCAGGTCAACAAGCTGCGCTTTTCTTGGGTTAATATATGTCGTGTTTGCCACTTAAATTGTTATTTTCTTTCCTGCTAAAGTTCTTGAGACCAAAAACCTTCTATGCCCTACATTTGGCTAAATTTGCACATGTTATCATTGTCAAGATAACACCGAAAAAGTTTGCTCTTGACAATATCAATTCATTCAAGAAACAAGTTTTTCTGGAGATGGTTGGTGGGACCTGCTGGCAGATCCTTCCTCTTTCCTGTCATTCTTTCACTTTTATTTCTTCTTGCTGTTTCCTTTTCATTCATCCTGTGATCACTGCATATAATGGATGGAGGAAATTTGAATGAAACAAACCAACTTTAACTTTATACATGAGTTGATAACATGGAAGTTTTTGTATAAAGATAGAACAGGTTAATTGACTTTATTTAGAGGTTTTCTGAAATTGCTCTAATTGCATTGTTCACATTTTTACCCAGGCTGCTGAAAGGAAGGTGGTGAAGGTACATGCTGACGACCCCATATCCTTTCGCTCAGCTTATTAACCGCAGCGACCTCGGACCAGGGGAGGTAAGTGTCTTTTGTATTTTGTTGATAGATGACACATTTCAAATATAAGAAATGACATTGCTCGTCTGTCCAAGAACTTGGGCTCAATAGGGTGTTAATAGATTGTGGACGTGAACAAATTAAAAAGGAGCCCAGTTTCAGTTGAAAAAACAAAATACAATTAATATGATGTATTTTGTGCTGTAAATTGGAATGTACTCACGCCTCTTTGAGCATTATTATGATATGGGGGGATACCGCGCTATACATATTATTATTATTGTTATTATTATTATATAATCATGTAAAAAACTGTACAGCGGAAATGGAGATGGGTAGGACACACCCTCATAAAACCTCAGAACTTTTTTTTTACAATATGGCAATTTATTTACAATACTCTATTACTGATCGCTGTAGAGTTCTTGACATACTTGATGCAGAAGTTGGTGTCAAAGATGTAATGAGACAATTTCAATGTTGTCCAACAACCATTTCAAAACTGAGATATTGTCTCGCTATATCTTTAAGATCAACTCCTGCATCAAGCATGTCAATATTTCTACAGCGATCAGTAATAGAGAGGCGCGCCATATTCAGAATCAGAATCAGAATTGATAATTCGCAAAAGGCATTTTGCCCATGAATGCGAATATAGTGTTACACTTCACAGTTCATATTCACACATTTTCACGTCCAAGCACACGTTTAAATTGGTCAACAGATAAGCTGTTGATGACTCTATTTGGCAGGGCATTCCACTCGCAGATGGTTCGAGGGAAAAAGCTGTGTTTGTAAATGTTGGTCCGGGTATGTGGGTTGATGAATTTTTGCTGGTGATGATTTCTTGTTGAGCGAGTATATTCATTGTTGCGTTGAGAAAAATAAGTTGGGATTTTCACGGTTGATGTGTCTGTGTTTATTGCTTTGTAAATATGTGTGAGGCGAGAGTGTTTTCGGCGGGTTTCAGAGAAGACCAGTTAAGTTCCTGTAATGCTTGAGTCACGCATCCTTGTTCTCTTGACCAGCATTTTTTTACAACTTGCGCTGCCCGTCTCTGTACCTTTTCAATTTGGTCAATTTGGTATTGGTGGTGTGGATCCCATGCAGCACTAGTGTATTCTAGCGTCGGCCTAACAAATGCTGTGTATGCCTGAGATTTAATTTGCATGGGGCATTGACGCAGGTTTCGGTGGATAAACTCAAGGCATCTATTTGCTTTTGATGTGATTTCATTTATATGATCATCCCATTGGAGTTTGTTGTTGAGGCGGACTCCCAGATATGGTATGCTTTGAACGTGTTCCAGATGCTCGTTCATGAGAGTATAATCATATATGACTGGCTTTCGTTTTGGTGTAACGTTCATCACATAGCACTTTGATGGATGGAATTTCATATGCCACTCTTCAGTCCATTTTTCAAGGGTTGACAGATCTCTTTGAAGGTTTTCTGCACTGGCTTTGTTTGTTATTTCTCGAAACAACAGGCTGTCGTCCGCAAACAGTTTAAGATTTGTATCAGGGGACAGATTTATCCCAAGATCATTTATGAATATTAAAAAACAGAGAGGTCCAAGGACTGTGCCCTGGGGGACTCCAGATAGGACATGACAAGGTTCGCTTGATTTTCCTTCTAAGATTACTCTTTGTGTCCTACCACGGAGCCAACTTTCAAATCATTTCAGGAGCTGTTGGTTGTTTGTTTCATTATCGGATATATCGGTGGTGTTTCTTATTCTATAATTCTCTAGTTTTTGGAGGAGGCGTTGGTGGGGTACAGTGTCAAAAGCCTTACTATAATCAAGGATTAGTAGGTCAACCTGTTTTTTGTCATCTATTGATTTAGCTATCGACTCTAGTGTTGATATAAGTTGTGTTTCACAGGAATGGTGCTTACGGAATCCATATTGGTAGTCTACCAGTACGTTGTTTTCTTCCAGGTGGTTCATTATCGTGTGTGCTATGATATGCTCCAGTACTTTGCAAGAAATTGAAGTTAGGGATACTGGGCGGTAGTTCGAAGCAATGTCACGTCTTCCTTTTTTATAAACAGCTGTGATGTTTGCTGTTTTCCAATCTTCTG
The DNA here is from genome assembly GCA_037039925.1 of Doris montereyensis. NCBI lineage: Eukaryota > Metazoa > Mollusca > Gastropoda > Nudibranchia > Dorididae > Doris > Doris montereyensis. Next base: position 48,693 of record JAXRKP010001331.1, on the reverse strand, counting down.
GCACGAATCCGGTATTGATTGATTGTTGGAATATTGTGCAAAGATACGGCGTGATCTCATTTGCTGTTTCTTTGAGGATTTTAGAGGGGATGCCATCTGGTCCTGTTGCCTTATGGAGTCTAGTTGTTTAAGTTGTTTTATAACCCCTGGTACAGTGATACTAATTTGTTTGATTTCAGAAATTTTGCTACTTTCAATGATTGGTAAGTTTGGGTCCTCCCGGTGAACACTTATCTGATATTGATCGTTAAGAATTTTTGCTTGTTCTTTGGAGTCTGTTGTTTCTGTGCCGTCTGGTCGTTGAAGGACGCTTATTCCTGATATGTTTTTACGCTTTGATTTGATGTAAGACCAGAATCTCTTGGTTATGCGAGCGTTTTCAGGGTCTGATTCTCATCGTCAATTTCAAGTAGTTGGTTTATGTATTTGAGGTGTTGTTTCCGTAATTCCTGATGAATTATTGTTCTGATTTTACGATATTTTTGCCAGTCCTTTGATTTGTTGTGGCATTTTGCAGCATTATATCTCCTCTGCTTTTGTCTCATCAACCGTTTGATCTTTTTAGTTATCCACGGTAAGTGTGCTTTGCCGCTAATTGTTTTCTTGGGTATATGTATGTTCATGGAATGTGTGACAAGTTCTTTGAATATTGTCCAATTTTCATTTACAGTTTTTGTCTCTGCATTTCTTTCAATGTTTCGTAGTTATCTCATAGGTCTTCTTTAATAGCATTAGTATTGTAAAAAAACTTGAACAAAAAATTTGTAAATTACTGTGAACAAGGCAATTGCTGTGTTTAAGGGTGGTTTATGATAAAAAATGAGCTATAGTTTTAGATGAAAGCAAAAAAATTGATCGAGGTGTAATATTAGGGCGTTTAGGCACGTGCACATGCAAACCATGGGTGTGGTCCATGGCGTGACCTAGATAACTTTTGGTCATTTGACACATTTCAGACATTACCCGCATTAATTTTTAACAATATGCAATTAACTATATAATGATAGACATGAAATCTTTCAAGAACATAGTCTCAAAGTGTTTAGTTTCTTTTGTCTGCGAGTATACTACAAGACATGTCCTACAGTGGAATCCACAGGAGAATAACCTGGAGAAACCTAGTGGAGAATGATTTGAAGAGGGGAAATCTTTTGTGGAAGAACGACAAGAAATGCCCAAGACAGGAACAAGTGGAAGTTTATTGTTTGTTACCTATACCCTGGTAAAGGGTGAAAAGGCAGTGATGATAACAGGTCATTATTTCATATTTTAATAGTGACATTAAACAGGGATGTAAATCTTTCAGATTTCCTCTGATTTCAGATTATTTGAGGTTTTCTTTCCTTTCAGATTTTTCAGACTTTTCAGATTTTTTTGTCTGAAAGCTACTAACGCATTTGTTGTGGAAATAGCTTTTCGCTGTGGCTTTTGGGATATATTTATTTTTAGCTAAATTACCATAACCTATCAACGTTGAGATGCACGGACTTCCTCTTGCATCTCTGCAGTCGTACGGTTCAGTTGTGAATGTGATGATTTTTCATTCTTTCATTCCAGGAAAATCAAAGCTAAGTCATTTAACATTTCCTATTGTGTTATTTGCGATTTATATTATCCTATTCGTGGGTTATTGTGATGTAAAAGTCAAATCTAAATCTAAAGCTAGTCAAGATTAAGATCGATCTGCTTGAGTGAAGTGACCTAGATTCTAGATCTAGATTTTTTTATGATGCCGTCTTGATAGCCGTAGGCTACAGCTTTCCCTAGCACATAGAGAATCTAGCTTTGGGCTACAAGGAATTCTTGGGTTAGTGGATTAGTATATCAGCTTATAAATAGATCTAGCTTGTTAACAGATTAAATTTATATCTTGCTCGGCGTTCCATAGAAATTGAGATCTAGATCTAGATTCTAGTTGGATTGAGAGATCTTGAAAATAAGCGCACACGTGGTTGGTCTAAATTCGTCTAGATCTAGATTCTAGACTTGACAGGCCATTTTATAACAGATCTGGCTTCAATCTAGTAAGATCTACATATATCTAAGTCTAATTGTTATCTAGAGGCTTAAAAACTACGAGAGTAGATTTCTAGGTCTAGAATCTGTCGCACCCATTTTCTTACATAACTTTAGTAGAGCTAGAGTTAGATTTCTAGATTTAGATCTACTTGGTAGCATAGTTAAAAGAATCGGAATTAATTGAAAACTTTGCGATAACTGTTATAATAACAAGCAAATCTTCACAGATCTAGATTAAAGATAAGCTGGTTCCAGAATCTAGATCTAGACAATTAGGCTAAACAATTGGGGATGGCCTCTCAAAACTTAAGTTTATTGATCGGGATTCGCCAGTGGATGTGATTGATCTAACTTGTAAGAACAAATTCAGGTGGGAATGGCTGTCAAATAAAGATTGTAATAATGAATTCCTTACTAGTTATAATAGAAAGGTTGAGAAAGATGGCATTGTGTGGTGCTGTTATTGTAAATGAGATTAAATATGGTGCAGGAGGTGTTCGGTGTATGAAAGATCATGCCAAGACAAATGTCCACAACCGTAATCGGAATGTAGACAAAACAAACCAACGGCTTCCAGCAGCTATGCAAGCAGCAAAGGATAAAATTGATGGATCTTTAACAGATGTACTTATAGATTATCCATTACAATCGTATTTATCTCAAACAATGTCAATGAATACTAACAATGACTAAGTTTCACATTTCAGCGAGTTTCAGATTTTTTTTTTCCATTTCCCATTTACATCCCTTGTTAAAAACAATTTCATTTGTCAGAGTTCTCACAGTTCAACAATGAAGAGTTCTTGTGGTTAGGAAGAACATAAAGAGCATTTTGATTTGCTGTAGTTTTCAATTTCTTTTTTTTTAATGTATTAATCATCACAACAAATCTGATTTCTTTGTTGTTTTTGGTATGCTTGCCTACTATAATATGTTTGGGAAAAGATGCATGAATGGAGTAAGAATTCTACACAAATTAAAATATATGTTTTCTTTGTTTCTCCCTCACAACAGAACATGTTTGAATTGACTCTGAGTCAGGCTTTGGGGTGAATTCCAAGAAAAATTCTGACCCTCTGGGCTCCTCCAAACTAAACAAGGTATTGTGTCAAAAAATACTCTTTTCGGCAAATTTGTTTATCAATTGTTCATAGACTGATAAATACATTAATCAGTTCTGAATTGAAATGGTTCTCATAGCGTAACCTTAGATTTGTATAATGTTTTTGTCCTCTTTTTATTTGGGGTTCAACACCTGTGGCGTGGCAACTGGTTTTTTCCATTCTTCCCTAATATATCGTGTAGCAGATAGGCCAATTTTTGTCGTCTTCCTCCTGCTAACCGTGTGGCACAAGGGCCGGATTTTTTGTGTGGCTGGGGATGCCCTCAAAATATGTCTAATTTTATTGTATTTCCATTCATTGACTCAAATAAAGTTAACAAATAGCTTTCTGATTGGTTAGCCATTTCTGATTGGTTAGCCAATCATATTAGAGAAAACTGATGCTTACTTCGCAGATCAGTGAATCTTGGTAGAAGTAAATAGGAGGTGTTAGGTTTCAAGGTGTGAAGACCCTTCTGTTACAGAGTAAGAAAGGATTTTATTGAAGAGAAACATAATAATATTAATGCACATTTATATTGCGCCAACATCTCATATATAATGCATTGCCTTGACAACCCCTTTACACACTAAAATGATATCTTTTGTAAATAACGTGGAATTTATGGTGTGTTATTGATTTTAGAAGGAGACAATGTGTTGTAAGTTAGATGCGATTGTGTTAGAAGCATTGAAGTGGCTTTTACAAATTGATCATAGCAGCTAATCATATTTTGCTCTTTATATATCATAGCTATGGGTACCTCATCCAAACTCAACAATATTACTTGGTTTTAATAACATTTTTATAGAATATATAGGTTTCACATCTAGATACGATAAATTATAAAGTTATACAGATTCTTAATCCCTACCACAGCACAAAAACACGAACCAGCCATTAGCCCCAGGCAACCACCTACAGTGACATCAGAATCATCTAGGCAAATCGAATCACAAACACACAATGGGTAATGAAATGGGTCGCTCCATGGGGACTAGCATTGAAACATTTCTTCTTCTTTGGACATATAATGCTCTCACTTATGTCTTTGTGTGTCTCTCTCTCTCTGTATCTGTCTGTGTAACCAGTGGGTGGTGGCCCTCTTTACTTTCAGTCTTTTACGTCTTTCATCTTGCTGTTTTATATATGTTTTAAAGCCAACATTAATGAATTTCGCCTTGTTTAGCCTAACATGAAGGGATCATAATTTGTGCCGACTCGTTGACAGGTATCCCAACTGACTGGTTTCTCTGACCCTGTGTATTCGGAGGCCTATGTGAATGTCAACCAGTACGACATTGTGTTGGACGTGCTGATTGTGAACCAGACGGCTGACACATTACAGAATCTGACCCTTGAACTGGCTACCCTGGGTATGAGTGAACCACTTTTTACTTAGAGGCTGGCTTCTCTCCTTGCATTTATAATGCTTCTCTTCCCAGCTATGTACTGTGGGTTTTTTGTTTTAGAATGTTGTGATGCAATATAGTTAAATCAAGATATTAAAAAAAACACGACAGATTTATCTCTATTAAGACTAAAACTGAAAGAGGCCTAAATTCATTTTTACCAACAGGCCTAAGACTTTTAAATAATAAAAATTATAAAGTTGAAGTGAATGAAAAATCCAAGATAATTTGAAGACGAAACATGTTTTTACCATAAATATTATTTATATTGGAATATGTGATATGATAAGTAAAAACTTTTAAATGGAATATTTATCTATTTCGTTCGTTTTTTAATGGTCTATATCATACATGTTGTGTGCATGAAAACATTAATTATTATGTCCATTTACATGTTTTTACTTACATTTCTATTCATTTTTACACATCTGAAAACCAAACTTCCCTCTGGGATGAAGTAAAGTATTTGAATTGAATTGAATACAAAGCATGATGACAGAATTGCTTTATATGCAAAAAAGTTAATTGACCAGGAGAAAATATGCTGGCGAGAGGCTTTTTATTGCTTTGATGAAGTGGAACGTAGAAATGAAAATCCCACACAAACCAAAGACCGTAATAACTACCAAGACATGAAACTCAAGCTTAGTGCCGTCCGTAACAACAGTACATAAGAGGTGTAATCGCCGTGGGCTTGGTGAAAATGACTTATGCGTGTATTGCAGCAAGGTAGAAAGTAGAAGATGCCTGCGCTTAAGTTAGAGTTATAGCGAGCGCGTAGTGATTGTTGTCTAAATTTATTAGTGTATATATGTAAAAATTAAATATAGGGTATTACTATACGTTTTCAGAATTATTGAACAGTGTCCTTTGCCTTAGTGCAGGGATGTAAATCTTTCAGATTTTCTCTGATTTCAGATTATTTGATTGTGTTGAAATTTGGGGGTAAATTCTCTATTTCTACTAGTCTAGAAATAGATCTAGACTCTAGATCTAATTCTATTTAATTTTTGTTATTTCAGATAATTATTTTTTTAATTCACTGATAGATCTATTATATTTTTTCGACTGTAAGAATTCGAAACCTAAAAACTATGAACAAAAGGAAGTTATTTTCACAATTACATTAATACTATTGTCACGATATCCGTTCGCTATTTGTAAGACGAATTTTCAGAGAATAATCCTCTGACGGCCGAGTTTCCTTCACTATCATTAGTCCGAGATTCTCCGAGGATTCAGAGAATAATTCTCTGACCCACGTAAATAGCCGAAGCGGCGAAATAGACGGTAGGTATAAGGGAAGTAACTCTCATTGGTAAGTATTAAAATTAGTAAACACAACATGGCGTCGTGTTCACGAAGGTCTCTTAACTTTGTGGAGCGAGATACAACAGTTGATGCGATAGATCTAGAGTGTAGGAACAAATTTCGATGGGATTGGTTATTGTTGAAAGATGACAACGGCGATTTTTTTCAGATTATTTCCGAAAGGTAGACAAAGATGGATTTGCTTGGTGCTGTTACTGTAAGTGTGAGATAAAGTACGGCAGTGGTGGGGTGCGTTGTTTAAATGACCATGCTAGCCGATCTAAAGCTCACAATCGAAACTGTCATATTTTTCGATCTAATCTTAGTCTTCCAGCTGCAATGCAGGCAGCATGCAGTAAGATTTCTGGTACTGCAGATATCAGTAGTCCATCACTGCCTAGATCTAGTTCTAGTTCAGCTCTACTGTCCTCTTTACCTTATAGTTATGGTGCTGCTCCAAACATTGAGCAAGAGCACAATAGATCTAGGGTACCATTCATTTATTTATTTTTTGTCTACTGTTTGTTCTAGTTCTGTTTCTTCATTTTAAAGTTTCTTTATCCCTAGTAATTTAACTAAATTAAGCCCAGGAGAGGCCATATTTAAGCTGTACAAGTGTGAAAATTCAATTTCGGCCGGGGGGCCCCCAGGACCTCCAAAGGGGGCGTTGCCCCCAACCCCACCGGGGCCTACGCAGCCCCTGGACCCCGGCGTTTATTTTCAGAGAATTTCTCCAGATGCCATTTACATCCCTGTTAGTGAGAAAGAGAGACAGACAGACAGAGAGAGAGGGAGAGAGACTTGATTTTTTTTTTTTTCATCTTTATTTAAAAAGGAACTCAATTAGGCCTTATTCATACATCAACCCTTTTATGACAAAACGATACACTGTGACAGCATTATAATAGTTATAATAATTGTTTGATAGTAATAACAATAATTTTAAAAGTTATAATAATAATATAACAAGAATGATAATTGTCTATTGATAGTAAATGAAGTCACGATGATACTGAGTAGTGAGAGAGAGAGGGAGGGGGGAAGGGAGCAATGTTTTTTTGTTGGTGTGTAATAATATATATTATTGAGTAGCAAGAGCAATCGGTTCCTTTATTTTCTAATTGTGAGGTGTACCCCATGCATGGTGCAAAGCGTCCCGCATTTTGCTGCACAGTCCCGCATTATTGCCGTCGGTCCCGATGTCCCGCATTATTGCCGTCCGTCCCACAAATCTGACTTTCTCAACTGTTACAACTTTCAGTGAAAACCCACACTGTACAACTAACGTTGCCGTAATAATATTATTGTAAGAATGCATCTATACTGAAGTACCTGTACAACACTAGACTCACAATGTATACCTGCTGTACTGTTGTGACTAATTAGAAAGTAAACTTTATTATACAAGCATTGTCTTCTTGTAAAAAAGACGGTACCACCATTCTCCTATTTGTCTTAGCGTGAGAATGAGAGAGAACTCTCTCTCTCTCTCTCTCTCTCTCTCTCTCTCTCTCTCTCTCTCTCTCTCTCTCTCTCTCTCTCTCTCTCTCTCTCTCTCTCTCTCTCTCTCTCTCTCCCTCTCTCTGCTTCTCTCTCTCTCTCTCTCTCTCTCTCTCTCTCTCTCCTCTCTCTCTGCTTCTCTCTCTCTCTCTCTCTCTCTCTCTCTCTCTCTCTCTCTCTCTCTCTCTCTCTCTCGATCTCTCGATCTCTCTCAATCGGTCGATCGATCGATCGACATTGCGACCCAGAGCGCCATGGCTTAAGCCAACTTCTCTTGGACAGGCTGCTACTGGTAGTCTGAAGCAGATCTTAACTCCCAAGTTAGTGATTGTACCTATTTGCATTGGTGTCGAGTGGGGAAAGTGCGTGTTTTGTACCTTCCCAAGGAACTCAACGTTGTAACTAGCTCCTAGGATTCGAACCTCGTACCTCATGATCCTAAGTCTGACAGCCTTACCACTCGGCCACTGACCCCTCACTTCCCAGATTTGTGCTTATCTTATAATCTTATCTCAAACCAATCATGACCATAAAGGAAGATCGACTTTTTATGCAAGTCGATCGTTTAGTCTAGATTCCTTGAACATCCTCTCATTGGCATTCCCTGTATTGAAGTAAATTACTCGCCATTGCTTTCAATGGAATCCATCACCAGCCCTTCTGAAGGCTTACGAATCAGCTACAACTGTCGCTCTGGCCAACTCTGCCAAGCACAGATTGTAGACCAAAAGTATTTATTTTATTTTATTTAAAGATTGAGAGGACACTTCAGTAAAGACTGATAAAATTGTAGTGAAGGCTCCTACTGCTAATCATATAACTTTCTCCTTTAGTTTATACTGTAATTAATCTTTGGACATTGGAGGTGTGACTGAACCAAGAATCATGGCCTATAGAAGTATATGCTTTATTACATAGTGGTGCTTTGAGTCTAATCTAAATTACACTAGATTGTTTGTCATTCATATTGATTTTGTGTCCTTGGTATGTCCTAGCTCCTTCTGAAACTGAAATCCAGAGAAAAATCTAGAAATTTATATTTAAAATAATACGAAGGTTAGTGATAGCTAGGTGTGTGAATGAGAGAATAGCTTAGTCTGTGAGCATGTCTATGAATTTATGAAATACATCGGTCAGTCTCACTGTCCCTCATTTCACCTCCCAGTGTCCATCATTTTGACTTTTCAAACTTGGCAACCCTGCCCATGTTAAACACATCTATTTCAATTCGCATGATACCCTGAGTAAAGTCAATCATGAACTCTACACGACGGACTACAAAAGGACTTTATAGATGGACTTTGATGAGAGGCTAACATTGAGAGGTGGGAGGAAGATGTGAAAAACCACTGTATTGCGTAAAGAGTTGGGGCTGTTTGGGAGAAAGAGGAGGGCTGTTGATTTGAACTGTAGGAAGCGAACTACACAAATAAAGAATGATGGTCACACATTGGACATGTGTGATTTATAAATGAGACGGAAGGTAGTCAAAGGGTAGGGAGGGAGTGATGAAAAGAGTGAAAAGCGTATGCCGAGGAGGGGTGTTAGGTCTGGAATGGGGCGCCTAGCGCCAAATTATGTGCCTTTGTTTCAGAAATAGATCGGTGATAGCTCTTTTGTGTGGAGTCTGAAACCCTTCTTTAATTATAGTAAAATATTGATAGGGCAGTGAGAACCCCATGTCATTATTCATAAATAATAATGTTATTACAAAAAGCAGTATAACTACTGCTACCATTTTTACTCTTGTTAATAATCATTCTAATACTGTAAATTATAATGTTAACATTTGTGGTGATTATTATTAATAATAAGAGAAGAAGGAAAAGGAACAGGATGACCAATGGTAATGATAATAACAAAAACTAGATCTAGAATTAGAAATGATAGAGTAGTAGTACATAACATTCTAGGTGTTCATATTTTATAACTTATTGACTGGCGCTTAACAAGATAAGCATATTATCTATTTTCTTTATTTGCACTGAGTTACATTGATGCAGTCTCACATTCTATGTGAAAGTATTATAGGCTTTCGCATTGAGAAAATACGGTGACGCAAAAGAGTTGCCACTGCCAATTACGTGAGGTCTAATCGGGAATACCTGAAATAAGCTAAACGCCCCTGTAGTTTTACATTTTAATCCATATTCATAAAATATAATTTACTATATTTGTGAAGTCTGTTTTCAATTCTCAAATTCTCTAACAAATTATTAAATGTCTCAACCTTACTAGAACTAGAAGTCTAAATTGATTCTTATTTTTTTTCGTGTTCTATTTTTTTTCAACTTGTTCGTTGGACAGAAGAACATTTACATCCAAAACTAGAACCTAATGTAAATAGATCTAGACACAGGGAGATATAACATATTTTATTTACAAGAGTGATATAAAAGTTTCAATTACTAATTGGACTCTATTGCAACACAAGTAGTCCGACTTGAACAATCTAGACTTCAAAGGGTAAAAGTACAAGTACGAATAAGTAGATCTAACGCTCTGCTCTCCCAGCTGGCACTAGCAAGAAAAAGTTGTGAAATGACATGTATAGGAAGTTGAAGATGCCATAGCAACTATTTTCCCACAATTTATGATGTATATCTAAATAAATCTAATCATATATATTGATTCATATGTCAAGGTAGAGAACATTTAAGTCAGTACGTATGTCTTCTGCTGTCACTATACAATGAATAGTGCTAGTAAAAAATAGTCAGTCAAAAGAGCTACCACCGATCTGGGAGATTGCGCAATGCACCATGGGACAGATTGGCAGTAGGAGCTATATGCCTCATTGACAGCGCCACCGTAACTGGGGTGGTAAGCACTTGTGAAAGCAGTAAAACGGGGAGGCCTTTTTCTTTCTTCGTGAGCTGTGGTAACAGGATAAGAGAGAGGCTATTGAACATTCTTCGTAGTATTTATGTCGGCCAATTGTTTTAATTAGATGTTATGATGAAACGATCGACTTAACCAAAATAAATCGATGTCAGTCATTGAAACTACTACTTCAATGTGTTTGACACAGCTAGCCATGTCCATCTTGAATTAACAGGAGCGAAGCTTGATTTAATTTCATTCACCTTTGTAGATTATTCACATGTATTTTATTTGGTTAAAGTAATACTCTACATAGGGTTAGAACAAGGTATATGAGTAGATATACAATATTGGCTTTAATCACTGAAATTTGGTTGTAAATGTTTTAAATTGGTAAAGAAATGCAGATAACAGAGGCGTAGCTCATAGGACACGTTTTGCAAGTCCGACTCCAATTGGCGTCCATAGCAGCTCTAGGGGATATGTTGACGTCGTCCAAAATGTAACTAACTATGTTTCATGCATCAACTGCTACTGCATTTATTTCTCCTCCCGTTATCTGGTTACGCTACCTACACATTCCACAACTTAGACGACCGACCGTACCTGGACCCTTCTTCCTCTATGTAGCTGGCACCAGTGGTAGTGGTAGGCCTACTGATAGTGATATGTTGTGATAGATGTCCATCCATTATATTTAATCTAATCTTATCTCTTTCAATCGTGGGCAGTTGGCGGGTATTACTGGTAGGTGCTACTTCTTCCTTTCCTTCTTTCACTTGGTTTCTCTTAAATCACCCCCCCTCCCCCCCCTCCCCACATGAGTGCAGTACTAACCGCCTAAATGCCCGTCGCCATATTGCCCGTTTCGTTTAAATGCCGACATTCTCAATTAAACTGATTTTTTTTCTAAATGCCTGTTTCAAAACCAAAATTTTGAACTACATGCCCAGTCTCAACAGCACTTGCAGGTATCATCTTCTCCAAATTATCATTAAGTATGTCCATAATTGATTATAATTTCTATTTTTCTATTTTATTGCTTCTCTCTCTGGCATTCGCCATATCCATTGTGCCGTCGTGTCTTTGTGATCAACACACAAGATGAAATAAAATGGGGTATTTAAGTTCGATTTTGTAAAGAAAGCCTGGTTTATTAAAATCACAAAGGAGGTAAACGGTGAATTTCTGCACCAAGCTCGATGAACACCGACCCCCCTTAAATTGTTGCCCCTGACCTATTTTCACTGTCTTCTCTGCTTTCCAAGCACCAGGCATTTAGCCGGTCACTACTGGACATGAATGTTGATTTTTTTTCTTTCAAGGTGTATGGAAGTACTACACACTAGTAGTAATAATAGTAATATTATTTTAGCTTATTCACATACTCTAGATTGAAAGTTTAGGGCTTGACTTCAACTGCGGAAGTGAAGCTACTTTGATATGAGATTATGTAATAACATCTGACACTCCAACTGGGGGCGGTTGACTGGTGCTATAGATAGGTTCTATTTCTTTCCTTTCCCTGTTTCATTTGTCTTTTGTCTTGCTGTGGCCTTGTAATTCACTCTGAGATCAATGCACATAGTGGAAGTGGTAAATTCAATAAAACAAACAAGTCCAACTGACATCGACTCTCCATTCCAATCATGACCAAAAAGGAGATAACTCACATGTTGATTATTGACACACACATCCCCCCCCCCTCCCTCCCTCCCCTATATATATGCCCTTTTTTCTCTCGCCCAAGTTTCTATTTTTGAGCTTGGATTGGAATGTTTCATAATCCAAGAATGACAGATCTGTTTGAACTGGACAGCTATGGGGTTACAGTCCAGTGAACTTTTTTTAAATTATTGGACTCGACTTAAAAATGACATCATATCGAAAACCTATTTCGATCTTCTTTGGATTAAAGACTTTCTTTGGGCGCAGAAGGTGGAAAAAGACAATGTTTTTGTTCCATTTGTAGCAAGACCTGTAGTATAAGTAAAAGTATGCAGCAGTCAGTACCAGTTTCTAATGCAACTGCAGAGGCAGATGCTTCTAAACAATTTTGTAGTTGTGATCAAGGTGGTGACAGACAGTTGAGTTAAGAGTTTTTTCTTGAAGCTTTAATCGTAGTCTTGGAAAGTTTAATTTTTACATGGAAAATCTTGGTCTTGGAATTTTTTTGTCTGAAAATGAGCGGGAACCCTGTAAACATGATTCAAGCCTAAGCATTTGTTTTGTCTTTCTGTCACTGTTTGAATTAAAACGCTCAAGAATAGCCAAGTCATGAACTAGTGCATATGTCTAACTAGCTAATGGCCTACGTCTGTCCTACAGCAATGCGAAAAGGCCTTATTTTTCTTTTTTTCAAAACCATAAAAACTGACTGTTAAAGGCCATAATGGAAGTCCTTGAGGATGTGTTACATTGAAGGTGGTTATATTGTAGCTATGAACTTTATTGTTGACCTGTTTGCCCACAGGTGATCTAAAACTAGTTGAGAAACCCCAGCCCTTGACTCTAGCTCCTCATGACTATTGTAACATCAAGGCCAATGTCAAGGTCACCTCCACTGAAAATGGTATAATTTTTGGAAACATCGGTAAGTGCCAAGCGTGTTAAAATCTTGTCTCAGTCACGTGAATCTTAGATTAGTTAGATTATAAGGTTTTTTTTTTATTCTATGGAAATACAGGGATCAGGACTTTCAGGTTTACCAGGGTTTTTTTTGGCACAGCAGAGCACCTTCATATTGTTGTGTCTCATTTTATACACACACAAGCACCAGCCGTATGGGAAAATATATATATATATATATATATATATATATATATATATATATATATAGAGAGAGAGAGAGAGAGAGAGAGAGAGAGAGAGAGAGAGAGAGAGAGAGAGAGAGAGAGAGAGAAAATACTAGTACTAGTTAACATAATAGTAGTAGTAGTGGTATGGGTGGTAGGAGTAGTACATCTACAGACATCTTGTAAAAACACATACCGGTAAGGATATTTCGCTAGTAATAATGATTATATCTGGACAGTAAACTTCATACAATACGTTGCTTGTTGGTTTTTCTTTCAGTGTACGATGTGACTGGGGCGGCCAGTGACCGCAACTGCGTGGTACTCAACGACATCCACATCGACATCATGGACTACATTGTGCCCGCCTCTTGTACCGACACCGAGTTCCGTCAGATGTGGGCAGAGTTTGAGTGGGAGAACAAGGTGACGGTCAACACCAACATCACAGACCTACTGAGAATACCTGGAACATGTGATGGGCTGCACCAACATGAAGTGTCTCACCCCAGAAAAGGTATGGCACTTTTGTGTTTGGCAGGTCGTTTTTAAGGTAGCTGTAGAATATTGCTTGTATGGAGCAGAATTGTTTCATCTCCAGGTTGGGTAGAAATTGGATAATCAATGTAACGTTGAAAACAACTTCAAATCTTTGTACCAAAATTATTGCATGTCGCACATCAAAAGAAGATTGTCCGTCTTTCTTTCTTTTTTCATCAGCCTCCATTCTACCTTTTGGTGTATGGGTTTAGATGCCCAAAATGATCTTTCTCTGGGCTGCCCTGTCCTGACATTTTCTGTTTCCTTCCGTGAAAGTTACATGTCTTTGCTTTAATGTCTCTTTTATAGCTTCTTCCCCTTTCTCCGAGGTCTGTCTTTTGGTCTTTTACCTTCAGTTTTAGCACTGTATACCGGTACTGATTTAGCTATTCTAGTGTCATTCATTCTGTTAACATGCCCAAACCATCTCAGTTGATTTATTTCTGTCTTAGTTTTTATACCTTCTACTTTGGTTTGATCTCTTATCATTGTGTTTCTGCGTCCCTTTTAGTTTTCCCTACCACTCTTCTTAGATATTTCATTTCGGCTGCTTGTACTCAACTGTCTAAGGTCAAGGTTTCACTGCCATAGAGGAGAGTAGGACAATAAACTGTGTTGTATACTGCCATATTGGTTTTTGTTGACAATTCTTGTTTACCTATAAATGCCTTTCCTAGATAGTTATATACTGTCATTGCCTTTTGGATTCTCTGGTTGATTTCTTTTCTTAGTTTTCCTTCTGAGTTAAACCATTACTGCTAGGTATTTGTTGCATTGAACTTGTTCTAAATTCTCCCTGCCCAATTTAAGATTTTGTGTTTACTTACTAGTATTATTTCTTTGCATTTACTCTCATTCCGTATTATTCATCATGTTGATATTCTATTGAAGATTCCTTTCTGATTTTCCAAACAGAACTAAATCATCAGCAAATGAAATCATTGCTACAGTTACTGGTTTGACTTTGAGCTTCCACGTACCTACATTAATGTTCTTCATTTTCGAGGATGCCTTTGCGACTGAATCCATAAATGTGATAACCAAAAGAGGATACAGGATACAACCCTGTCTTACTCCTATATCTATATCAAATTCTTCAGATACATTTCCAGCTACTCTCGCTGCACATGTTGGTTTATTGTAAAAACTTTTAATGGCTTCTATTAAATTTTGCTCTACATTGTGTTCTTTTATTTTAAGGAATGCCATAGTTTGTCTCTCCTCACAGTGTCAAATGCCTTTTCTAAGTCATTAAAACACAAGTGCAAGTCAATGTGTCTCTCAAGGAATTTTACTATTATTTGTCTTATTGTAAATAGGTGGTCTTGTACACTTTTCTTGATTTAAACCCACTCTGGTTCCTTAGTCTCATTTCCAGAATCCTGGTAACACTTGTCCTGGTATGCTAAAGTAGTGTTATCCCTCTATAGTTTGAGCATTCCATAGTTGATCCTTTCTTGTGTATTAGTATTAGTACTACCGTTCTCATTTTTCAGTCGTCGGCACCTGTTTTGACTTCCAAGCTTGTTGACATAGTGCATATAGCCGTTTGTCTACATTGTTGCTTACTCTAGCATTAAATCTCCAAAAATCATTAGTTCCTGTTTGGGTTTGAGATTCTCTGCAGCTATTTGTAAATCGTTTTCGAAGATACCTTTTTTTTCTTTGGTGGCTTCTTCATTTGGTCGATAAGCTATTAATAATTTAATTTCTCTTCCTTTTGGTCTAATATTTACCTCTGATAGCCGTGGGCTTGTAAATTTCCAACTTTCTAGTAGCTTTTCTTGCCTTTTATGCATTAGGAGGCCTACTCCTGCTCTAGCTCAAAAGATTAAAGTATGATTGGGTCCTACATTTTCTATTCCTTGCCCTTTTTTCTTTGTTTCTGTAATGACCAAAATGTCTACTTTGAATTTTTCCATTTCGTTAGCTAATTCTTTTTCAATTATTGCCCTGATATTCCATGTTCCAAAAATCACGGTCCATGTTCTTTTCAGAGTCGCCTTCGAAAGTTCAAGCAGGGTATATATGTCTGTCTTTGAATCAGTTTGGTTGTGGATAAGCAGGGGATTAGCCCACTGTACCCTAGGTAGATAGTGGGGCTGTCACCTTGAGGCCTCCTCCTGGACCTTGTTATTTTCTGTCAGGGTTAATTCCCTTAGCCTTTTGTCAACCAAGACCAGCCTGCAAGGCAACAGGAGACCATCTAATCCCTGTACAAGTGCTTACCTGTTCACTTCCCAGAAAAAGAAGATTGTAACTCCACGAAAATTGTGAGCTTAAGAAACTTTGTTGAAGCCATTTTTCTCAAAACTTTAAATCTGACATTACAATATTATTGCTCTTATAAAGTGTCATGTGGTGAATGGATTGTGCTATTTGTACGAGTTGTTGTTGTGTTGACATTGTTTTCCAACGCTTTTCTTCCTAGGAAATAGATCTCTGTTGGAATTGACAGAGATGTGTACTTATAAAGATGTCAATCTTCTTTTAGAAAATATGTTTTGTGGACTTTGAAGACTCGGCAAATGAATTTGCTCTTTTTCGGTTGAAACCATAAAAAAAGAAGGAAAAAGATTGCTCGGTGTGATCAATGCTTTCTTGGAAAGGCAATTTCACATCTTCATACTCCTTCTCCATCTCCTTAAGTTGTATCATTATAATAATACTATATTACATAAGAAAAATAACACAATGCACTTTGAAATATTGTTATTATTCTTTTGTTTCACCCGTTTACATTAAAACAACAGATAAAACAAAAGAATCTTAAATAATGAATATATATATAGATGCTTTCACTTTCATAATAAATAATCATATCTATTGCACATATCATTTTACTTTACAAGTTTGACAGAAAAATAGATTTATTGTCCAAGAAGAATAGAAGTCATAATTTTCTTTTTGTGTTCATTATCACATCACACTAGTGTTGTACATGCATTACATTGTTGTTGTTTTTATGTGTTCATCATTGCACTGCTTGGTTGGTGTATTTATATGATGTATGTGTGTCCTTTGCTCACTCTACCATTGGCTTAGACAGATGATAGGGATTTCAACCTCCACTTGATAGGCCAATCACAGGTGATGCTATTTATAGACCCCCAGATGTCTTCAAGTCTTTCTTACCATAGTATTATAATTCATGTGCCCAGTCCCTTTCTGTTATTTTTGTTGTGTATCCCCCCCTCCCCTCCAATTGTTTCAACAAACACTTTTACTGCAGTTGCTTCCTTCCCAATTGTGATAAACATTTTTTAAATTCTGGGGCAGTCTGAGTGTCAGAAAGCAGAGTGATTTATGTGTTCACACTTGCTTTTTTTTTATTACTTTGTCTGCTTTTTTTTTCTTTCTTCTACTCCTCCCTTAGTTATGAATAAATTTACTCAAACCTAAAGAGTGATGTCAGTTTTTTAAATATTTTGGATAAATTTTTTTTAACGAATTTTTGAAAATACTATGTATATATTGTGAATGTATAAAAACGGCATTTTTATCACAACAAAAACCATTTTTCTCAAAAAGTTTACAATATGTATAAAAAAAACGTCATTCTATTAACATTGACACGAGAAACCTGTGTGCCAAATATAATACAAATCGTTCTGTAAATGGCGGAGGAGAAAGAATTTTAGTGTGAAAAAACTACATTTTGAGCAAAACGCAAGTAAAAAAAAATCAAAGGAAATAACACAAAACAAACACTTCAGATGGGTTTCCCATGTAGCAGCCCCTTACTTTCGACAGTGTCTGGCATTGTTACTAATGTAAAGACGATTATAGATCTAGGTTTAGATGTGCACTGTTGGGAAAACAGACGTCAAAATGACCTGGCGCCCCCCCCCCCCCCCCCTCCTATCCTATGCTTGTGCGCGTGTTCACTTACATGACAGACGTGCAACACCTCTTACAAATCACACAGCGATGGGCCGAAACAACCAGAGGCGTCGGCAGAAAACAGGTCACCTCAGTGTTGCCACATTTGGCGATACCGCCAATATACAGGTTTTTGCTGCCATTTTCTCAGTCAGTGTTAGAGTAATTTACATCAAAATTTTGATTGTTATCTTCACCTACAAAATATTTTGTAAAAAAATATTATATGTCATTATATGGACATTTTTCTGCCATGAACTTGATAAATGATCATTCTACCCAAATATGCAAAGAACAGAAAATCAACCTTTTTAATCCCACCATACTCGCAAAGTCCAGGCCCCCCCCCGGTTGTTTACAGAGCATTCTGGGCAAAATAAGAAAAACAACCCACCAAAAACCCTAAGACCACCTTAGCAGTAGATGTTGGTAAAATTAAATCAAGTCCTTAATGGTACTATGGTAGTCAAAAGACAGGGGGGGATAATGCTGTGTGTTTTGTGACTCTACACCCACCCTCCATAGTTGTAAAGTGGACAGTGGACTACATTACAAATCCATCTTATCTTGATTATTATCATTTGTTTGAATCCCATGCCTTCCATCTAAGTTTATTTCTTACATTACATTGGTTGGGTTTTCATGTCTTGTAACTGAAACCCATTTTATGGGTCAGCCCTATTTGTAGCATCATAGCTCCCATCCTTATTACGCAGTCAATAATTGCCATGATTGTTTTTTTGTTTTCTTTTTCTTTTTATTTACACTTGACTTATTGCTCCTCCTTACCTTAAAGACATCACCATTTTTGTTCTTTGTTTGATTTTGATTATTTCTTTTTTCATATATATTTATCAGAGCTTCATACCATTGGTAAATGTTAATATGATATGTTTTATAGAGTTGTTATTTATGTGTTCGTGTGTGTGTGTGTGTGTGTGTATGTATGACGAGATGGATGGATTGGAGGAAGCAAGCTTTATACACGCTCAGAATAGAACTTCAGTATTGTGAGTCTTTGTTGGATGTTAATTTTTTCACTCAACCCTGAGATATTCAACATGAGATCACTGCATGTGGTGGATGTGGAGGATTTTGCAATGAAACAAATAAAGAACTCCATTTATCCTGAGATCACTGCTTTCTTATGGTTAATGAGGTGCATTCCGATGACACAAACAAACAAACAAGTCAGGCCCTTGTGGGTGGTTGACGACTGCTGCTGGATTCTACTTCTTTTCTTCCACCCTTTCTATGATCTTTCTTTTGCTGTTTTCCTCTGAATTCATCCTGAGATCACTGCTTAAGGGGGACATAGTAAATTTCAATGAAACAAACCTCAGACACCCTGTAAACGTATAAATGTAGGTCCTTGATGTATACACTTGAAGATTTTGATATTGAGATGGAACTGGGGGTGGGCTAGTGCTATTAGTAGGCCCTACTTTGCTTTCAATTTTCTCTTATCCTTTTATTTTTCATTTCCTTAATTTACCCTGATATCACTGCATATGGTGGATGAAGTAAATTACAATCAACCAAAAACTGAACCAGGGGTCTATGTATGCTTGTATGTTGCCACTTTAGGTTTTGTAGATTAATGCGATTGTTGTTCCTCTTTTATCATCATCTTAGTTGTATTGTTTTCCATTATCTGAAATCTCTCTTTTCATTCAGGCTTTATCGGGCGACTGCGGCTTTATGGCTGCCAACATGTATGCCCGTTCTATTTTTGGGGAAGATGTCTTGGCCAACCTGAGCATTGAGAAGCCATTGCATCTGGGCAAGGATGCTTCTGTGCTCGGCCACGTGCGGATCAGGGCAAAGAGTCAGGTCAGTGGTCAATAACGAATGGGTTTTTCTTAGATTATCTCTTTCCCTGCTTCGAGCCGGAAAAATAGTCAAAGTACAAACAAATGCAATCACAATGAGATAGACTTCTTGCTTTAAAAAAATAAATTAAAAATGTTTTTAAATGACTGGTTACAGTTTAAACATTTTTTATTGTTAATTTATTTTGATTTTGATATCGTAATGCTATCTGAAAAGGGTAAGCCCTTCTTTAAGCGCTCAGAAAGAATTGAAAAACAGAATCAACCTGACCTTTAGAAATCTGTCTGATCCTTTGTTAAGTAAAAGCCGATGGGGATATAGAATAATTAAACATGTTAGTCTGTTGTATTTTTTTAATGTTTTTCAAGTTTTAAAAATAATTTTGGAGTGTTGCAAGCCTGCACAGTAAGATCCAATAGAATAGAAAGTAGCTCTAAAACTTGACTAGTTGGAATTAAGATATATGTGCATAATGACGGTTGAGGGACGCTAATGGTAGGTCCTTCTCCTTGCCTTTTATTCTTTCACCCGTCTTTTTGGGCTGGTTGTTACCTCTTAATACACCTTGACATTACCATGCCAGGGTGAGAGAACGCTTGGCGAGTTTTAACTTCAACTCAAGTCATGCTTACTCTCAAATGAGAATACAGTGCAGCCCGTATTCCCTGAACATGTGTTAGATGAAAACACAGAATACCCGGATTCAGGACAAATTCCCAACCAAGATCCTTCTTTCTTCGCCTACGATACTCTTGTTCCACGAACTTATAATGTCTTGTGGTATTCAGAGGAATAAGATAGAGAGAAAGAGAATGACAATGACATGATGTCGGCTCAGAATTATGTTGTCCTAATCACACATGTGAAATCGTTTTCAGAACTAAAGCTCTAAGAACAGAAGGCAAAACTAAAGCTCTAAGAACAAAGGGCAAGTGAAACTTGTGACAAACGCACACCAAACTTTGTTGACAATTTTCTGTAAGATTTGATCCGATAACGATTATAACTTTAAAAGTAATCAAATGTGTAGTTTGGACAAAGGTTTAGTACGCATGTTCTTATGCAGCATTGAAGCAAGTGAAACCCGAGTAAATCATCACTTTGTTTAGTCCGATCCTTACTGCTGTCTTCTTGTCCATGTTCTCACACTTTGACCATTTTCTTTGTCCTGTGTGTTATTTCCCATAGAGGTAATTGGTGGGAGGTGCTTGTAGGTTCTACTTTTTTCCTTTTACTCTTTCACTCATCTTTCATCTTGCTGTTTCCTTTTAAGTCTCCCTAAGATTACTGAATATGATTAATTTCTATGAAAGTGCTAGGGATGTCGGCGTCCTGAAAGTAGTGGTTTTCTTAATACAGTAGAAATACTTTAAACCGAAATTTTGGGGAACCTCTAAACCATTTTGGTTTAAAGGCATTTTGGTTTAAAGCAAGTTCCCTTTTTTGTGATGTTTTTAAAGGGGGTAACTATGTTTGGATTGGGTTGTTTCCCTTTTGTTAATGTTGATGAATACAGAGGCCCTCTTGGTGACCATTATAATGTAATTGCTTTGATTGTTGGTTTGTTGGGGGTTTTTTTTTGGGGGGGGGTGCGTTTGTTTTATTTTTATTTTTCCCATTCATACTCTCATTCACACTTAATACAAAATACAGATTTGGATCATCAGGTATTCATCGTTCATTCAGTCTCTTCATCTTTATTTCATTAAAACAAGAAGAAAAAAAGGAAAATAGGAAAGGTGAGGGAAAGGGGTGGGATAGGGATACAACTTATAAGGCTTTCTTGAAAAAGTTTGTTATAATTATAATAGATGTTTGGCGTGATTTTGAGACGGAGTCTATCCACGTAGACGGGCGAAACTTCGTTTCTTCACGAGCCTTTTGTAGCCTCTCCCTGTCCTTCAAAATGGTTGATAATGTTGAGTTCGGGATGCCGTGCTTTTACATATCTCCGTCTTGTTTAATTTCTTTTCGTCCACTTCCGAAAGAATATTGAGTTTAACCTACAATGTGTATGCACAGTGCTTTCTTTTAGACATCTTTGACTGGCTGAATTAAAACTAAAAAACCCAGAAACGATCAAAAGTTCTCGTGATAGTGATAAATGAATTAATTGAATGATGCACAGCGACTGGGAGACAAAGTGAATGGAAATGAAACCAGAGAGGCTAGACTATCTTTGGCTAAACTCTACACACCCCTATCCCAGTGTTGAAAAAGGCCTAAAACTGGAATTACCTATACTTTCCTAGGCCTAAAACAAAGCAGACACACACACACACACACACATGCGCGCGAACACACATACTAACGAGTACACACTTAGACCTTACCACTTGCTTACAACACTATACACTTACCACGAGCAAGCAAGAACATCTCGCCTGTGTGGTTCTACACCTCCTCTTCCCGTGCCAGTCCCCTGCTGTGTTCCTTTTTCACCGTCTAAGGGATGTGCAGTGATTGAAGGGTTTGACTACCACACCCCCCCCCCTCCCCCCCCCCATCTCCTCAGTTATGCTCTTTATGTCATATCGATAGGCATTACGTGTGACCCCTTTGCGGAATTATTTAAATTGAAGAGGATGAAACAAAAGAAAAAAGGGGAAAGTTGTTTCGGTTTAAAGACATTGGCGCTTAGAAGTATTTCAGTTTATCATACGAACTAATACAAAGACAAAGAAGAAACTTGTACAATTTATCAATTTCTTTGCGGTTCATCGACTTTTTCGGTTTAGCTTCTTTCGGTTTAAATTATTTCTACTGTATGTGTATTGTTGAGATCATTGATTTAATCAATGGTTGGTGATGCTCTCTTGATGATGCAGAGACAAGAGTTATAATCTCTACTTCTTTTCTTCACAATCCTCAGGGGATGGCTTTGAGCATGGGAGACAAAATTAATTTATCGCAGAAGAAGGCAGCCAAAATTTTAGCCGCCTAGACCCAATTCAAGCGCCAGCCGAGTCTGATTAAGTGCACCAAGTCGCCACTGCAGTGACTGGAAGTTTTGATCAATACTATAAGAGCTGAAGATTTTCTATGCGATACGCACTGATTTGTTGTCATGTTGTAGTTGTCTCCCATTTTTGCTGTTTTTGTTGTAAGCATGATACTTTTTAATTTTATTATTTATGTTTGTAATTGAAACAAAATGCGTCATAGTTTTTACTGAATTTTGTTTTGTTTTGTTTGTTACCTAAGGATGTTATCTTAAAAGTTGTAAGTACAGTGGAAGTACTGGAAGCAACCTCTTGAACCAGGAAAATTCCTAGCGAGCGGAATTGTTTCTATATATTTTATCTCTCTAAACAGGAAAGGTCCCCGGCTAATCGGGACAATTTTAGCGGGATTGATTATCATTACCATTTCCCTCCATATTTATTCTTTCCAACACTCACTTTTTATCCCAATTTGATTTCAATGCTAGCAAAACATCATCATTAAGTATTAAGGTGGGGGAGGCGGGTTCTGGGAATGCCATTTTTGCTGAAAATGGGACAAATCTTACTAGTGGATAGAGCAGTTCATTCCTTCCGTCACAATGATATCATAAAAAAGATCAGTATCGATTCTTTGAATTTGTACACATTTTTAGAAACGGTACAGGTCTATCTTTCAACACAGCTATTATGTGCTAATAGCCAGAAATAATATCTAAAGTACGGCAAGTTGGTACTCATTTTGATTGTCACAATAAACACTATCCAAAAGAAAAATATTTGAGTTTGAGGATCTATTATGAATATTGTCTTAGATCGTCCGGAAAATACGGGACATATTCCGCGCACCTATTATCACAAGACTCCATCTCAAAAGGAGTAAAAAGGTGCTGGTGCACTTGAAACTGTCGATAAGAAGTACATGTAGTTGAGAGCCCTCAGTTGCGTCGGAGGTTTCGAGTTAGAATCCTAGCAAAGCCAGGTCCGACGTTGTGTTCCTTTGGAGAGAATCTTAACACGCATTTCCCACTCTACCCAGGTGCAAATGGGTACAAGCACTAGCTTGGGAGTAAATATCTCGTCAGACAAGCATCCTGGCCAGGTGGTGATTATTGCCACTTGTTCGACTTCATGCTGTAGAAACCGGGATAAGCTCCTGCTCTATAGGCTTTGAAGGAACTTTACTTGAGAGCCTCTCAATGTTTTATGATGTTTCAAAGTATTGTCCTACTCTTTTTCTAAGGTTTATGGGAGAAAAATATATTCAAGTAACAGAAAACACGAGAAAAATACGTTTTCTCAAAATGTTGTTTTTTGTTCCTTATTTCCTCTCTACTTTTTCTTAGTGTATCTTCACTAAATTTGATATGAAAGATGAGTAGGGGAAAAAAACAATGATCAGATGCTTTTTTCGATATGTAGTAGTTTTGGAAAAATTGAATTTTTTGTACAATATTTTTGTATATTTTGGGTTGTTCTCATATGCTGTTTTCAAAAATTAAAAAAAACAAAACTTACCAATAAAACAAGTCCGATCTGATAAAATTTTGATATTGTATCAAATAAGGTGTGTGCTAAGTTGAAACAAATTTGTTGAAAAATGTAGAAGCCTATTGATTTTGAGCTAGGTGCAATTTGGGGGCAAAATCCAAGATGGCCACCGTTTCCATGGCAACAAGAAGCGTCAGAACAAAAGAGATGTATTTCAACTCAGCACACATACCCATTACACCTATACATAAGTCATATTGACAGAAACAAACAGGAATATCTACACTCCCCCCCCCCCCCCAAGAAGGTGTCATAGCAGGCGTGGAGCAAGACCTAAGTATGGTATTGACACGGGGCAGCGCTAGAAAGTTGTGCACTGACATATTCTTTTATTGCCCGCCTCATCCATCGATCGCAAGGATGGACACGAGAGAGATTTAACGACCCACCATGTCTTCTTGATTATTGTCTTACCTGTCTACCGTTCAACGAAGATTGACTGTGAGTGTGAATGACATCTCTGATGAATGCCATCTTCATTTTGATCAAGTGTTTCTGTGGCTATTTGTTTGTTTAATACTGCATTTTACCACTCACAGAAGTACCTCAACTGCTGAAGGAAAAACCAAAATCCCTTGGTCCCCGGCAAATCGGGATGATTTTACAATCCACCGAGACTTCCCAATTAGAGAGGTTCCACTGTAAGAAGTAAAATTCACATTCCATCTTATTGAAGTCATATTAATTAATTCACCCTGAGATTGTAGCACATGGTGGGTAGAGTGAATATAAAGAAAACAAACAAAACAAAGACTGGCAGCGTTGAATCAGTAGACCTCGACACAAGTGTTCTATTTCTATCATCTCACAGTCACAGTCTTGTTTGTGGTTTAGCTAGTTTGAAAGTCTTATGTTGAGATTACTATTGCCAATGTCATGAAAACACACTAGAAATGACACCACTAGCTTTGTACAACATTGATATCTACTTTATGATGGCTAATTTTTGTTTGTGGGATTAATGGTTAATAAAAGCATTATTTGGTGTTTATTTTATTAGCTCTTGTTTCTTTTGTTGTGTGTGTGGATAGTTTTAATGTTTGTAAATGATGTAAAAACATGAATCGTAAGTTCATTTAGATTGGCGGATGGCAGGTACTGCTGGTAGGTCCCACTTCTTTGTTTTCAGTTTCATTCTTCATTTATCATTCATCTTGCTGTTTCATCGTATTTCGTTTTCACCCTGAGATCACCACATAATAATAATGTGAACGACCTAAATTTCAATAAAAACAGACAAAACAAGTTTTGCTGAAGGGGTTGATGATAAGTCTTACTTCTTTCCTTTTACTTTTTTTTTTTTTTGTCCTAGACTTGTCTGTCTGTTTCTCTCTCCCTTGCTTTCTCTGTCTCTCGCTTTCTCAGTCTCTGTCCTTTCATATCTCCCTGCCCGTCTCTCCCTCTTGCTCCTTCTTTCTCTCTCTCTCTCTTCTCTCTCTCTCTCTCTCTCTTCTCTCTCTCTCTCTCTCTCTCTCTCTCTCTCTCTCTCTCTCTCTCTCTCTCTCTCTCTCTCTCTCTCTCTCTATGTCTCTCTCTCTCTCTCTCTCTCTCTCTCTCTCTCTCTCTCTCTCTCTCTCTCTCTCTCTCTCTCTCTCTCTCTCTCTCTCTCTCTCTCTATTTCTAGATATAGATCTACAATCCTGAGAGCACACCATTGACAGAGAGTAAGAGGTTGACTGGTTGACATTTGGAATTCCTGCGCTGACGTGTGTCTCCAACAACACAGAATCTGCCATGTACTATGATGTACTGTAATTTAAGCAGATGGTAAGACTGCGAGGGCAGTGGCATCAGTCTCCCCGTTTTCACATTGGGATCTTCTATTCTCATCTTGCATACTTGGCTGGAGCCTATTTCTAGTCGATACATGTATCTTGTAAACAAGGTGACAACCTGTCCTTCAATTTAACAAGTAAAGGAGATGTTATAAACAAGAGTTTAAATACCTCGGCGCAATCATAACAAACGACTGCAAAAACACCACCGAAATAAAGCAAAGGATAGCAAAACAAATATTCCACAATATTAGAGCTGATTGATATCTCCAATTCAAAACTGAAAACACAAAAAAAATTACAAACGGCGCAGACATAAAATGTTTTTTCCACACTGCCCGGTATTAAAGTATTATACTATGCATGTGAAACGTGGACTTATTAATATGGTGCACAATGTCGCAAACGTTTAGAAACATTTGCATTGTGGATTATAAAAGAGTATTGAAAATCTGGCGTTAAGACAAAATACGTCGGTTACATCATCACCATCAACTTACATGTTTCAAAAAGGTCTGAAGACAACGACGTGGAGAGGGATGGTCGGTAACGTGCTGAATAGCGCAAGTCAAAAAAACTTATGATGACATTTATCAGTATCAGAGTGGCATCAATGTACTCTCCTCCTTCCTTACTTTCACTTTCATGAGCATTTTTGACGATTTGGATGCATGTGCAAAGGCAACACATCCTAATATCAAGCTTGCATAATAATGCCTCACATCAGAATAGCAAGCACTCCTGACATCTGAAAAGTGAGGTGTTTTCTCCCTTTATGTTGTGTTTGTAAAAGGTAGATTTAGTTGGTATCGCCCTGGGTAAAAATGTGAACAATGCAATTAGAGCAACTTCAGAAAACCTCTAAATAAAGTCAATTAACCTGTTCTATCTTTATAAAAAACTTCCATGTTATCAATTCATGTATGTATAAAGTTAAAGTTAATTTGTTTCATTCAAATTTCCTCCATCCATTATATATATGCAGTGATCACAGGGTGAATCAAAAGGAAACAGCAAGAAGAAATGAAAGTGAAAGAGTGACAGGAAAGAGGAAGGATCTACCAGCACGTCACGCCAACCATCTCCAGAAAAAGTTAAACTTGTTTCTTGAATGAATTGATATTGTCAAGAGCAAACTTTTTCGGTGTTATCTTGACAATGATAACATGACACAAATTTAGCCAAATGTAGAGAAGGTTTTTGATCTCAAGAACTTAAGTAGCAAAAAAAATAACAATTTCAGTGGCAAACACGACATATGATATTGATATATTAACCCAAGAAAAGCGCAGCTTGTTGACCTGATCGCTTCCAGCCAGAGGCTCTACCGTGGAACGTGAAGTGTGAAGCCCCCTTTTTCGAGCTAAAGCGCTGTACAGCTAGCATTATGCCTTAGTTTAGGCGTTAATGGGGACGGTTAAGCATTTATTGGTCATGATATGTAATAACCCCACAGAGCGCGCATCTTGTAGTCCTGGCCCTCTCCACCCAGGTAACCCTGCCCTGTCATTGATCAGTATATATTACATATTCATCCAGGCCAATGCTTGTTAATCTAATAGTATTGAAATGGGAGGACCAATCAATTTACAGGCCATGTAAATGTGCGACTTTGCAGAGGGCATATCGTCACTGTATTACGCCGTTCACGTATATAGCATTGGGCTAGTTTCGAGAAAATCAAAAATCGGGAGAGCATGTTTTTTAAAATTATTTGATATAGACAATAATAACCACTACCAATACTACCATTGTAATTGTACTTGGCATGTCTAATTAGCTGAAAAAGATTATTTTTTTATCATATGGTCGCCATGGGAATGCCGCCATCTTGAATTTTCAATGCTCACCCAGTAGCTTATTTGGATAAATGAAAGTTTTCCTTTCATGATTTTTTTTGAAAATGCATATATTAGCAACCTTTCCCATTTTTGGCAAATTTAATCAAGCAAAAATTTGTTTTGCAAAACTTTGAAGAGATATCGAAAAAAGCTACTGGAAGAATTTTGTTATTAGATGCTACATGTATATACCAAATTTGGGGGCAATCGGGCAATAAATAAAAAACGTAGATCGTATATCACTGTCAAAAAGTAACAGTAACATTTTGAGAAAATCGCATTTTAAACATTTTTTCCCGTTATTTCAAGTTTTTTCGCATATAAAACTACAAAAGAAACGTCATACAATCATGAGAGGCTATCAAATACTTCATGTCGACCCTATTTCAACTGCTCCAGATCCTTTATATTCATGTCGGGATGGCATTTTTATTATAACAGGTGCACGGAATGTTTCCTGTAATATTCGGCCGATCTTAGCATATTTTGTGGTAATTACAATGAGTACCAACTTGATATACTTAAGGCAAAATTTACAGCTTTTATAGTACAGCCGATGTGTTGAAGGTTAGGTGGTATTATTTCTAAAAAAAATTGTATAAAAAATGAAAGAATTGATACTTAGCCTTTGTTATGATACGAATTTCAAGGGAATGAACTGCTCCATTCAGTAGTGTAATGAAAGAGTTTTGTTCCATTTGTGGTAAAACTGCCTTCTCAGGACATTCAAAAGGAGGACCATAGCGACACTAAATGCATAGTAACATAACTAAAACTTCACCTTGAAGGGTGACAACTGTCAGCTTGAAGATAATGAAGATTGATCACGAACGTCACAGAACTATACGCGTTCAGCGAAGCAAAAAAGAAACTCATTTTCCTTACACCAATAGCACTTTGACTAAATTCGTCGATTTTATTGTTTGGTAAGATATTTTATAGAGCTGGTGCAGATGCATGTATTCTTGTCTAATACGAAGATAACAGCATTTTTGAAAAAAATGCTCACTCCATACGCGGATAGTGAACTGCAATGACGATGTGTTGAATTAATCCCAAGAAATTGCGTTCTGTTGGTCAAGCATAATGCAGGTTTATTGGCTAATCAATAAAAGCTAAAAGCCAATCAAATGAAAAGTTCATGTTCCAATTTCAATTGAGCTCAGTCAGTCACGATGGTTCTTACACGGCGATACGCAAGGGCCAAATTTCACACCTGTTGCCAGTCAGAGGTGTGGAAAGTGAGCAGAGAAGCAGCCCAGACCTAGTTCTGGCCACACCCCTGATCATTATCATCCCACTGTAAAATAAAACCAAGTTGTCCCTACCTCCTGTTGCTGTTTCTCCTCAATTTTGGCGGCTAGCATGAGGAGAGACAAAGATCCACGACAGGCCTTGTTGAAAATTTCATCCATCGTTTCCGTACACTCTGCCAAACTCTTAGGCACACAGCAATGCGATCAACGTCATCATCCGTGATAGGCTGTGTGATGGAAATCAAATAGTTGATATGAAATGGAAGCTCTTTATGTCTGATAATGATATTGATAAAGTTTGAAAAGATTTTTTCTCTTGGCTGTCTTTTATATCATATCTGTTAAAACTTCTATTATTTTATGGTTTGTATCATCTGTTAAATTCATTGGAATGTTCATTAACCAGAAATTCCTGTTTCTTTGAAACTTAAAAAAAAAAACAAACAAACAAATACAAAACTGAAAAATGCCTGCAAGAAAGTGAATATCTTATTATATAATGTTACCAATAAGAATAGTTTCAATATCATGCACATAGGGCCACTGTAGTCGAGTGGCCATGTATTGGCCTCTCAACCAAAAGGTAGGGGTTCGAGCCCCGCCAAGGTTTGACAGATTAGCTCCAGTTTTTTCATGCAATATGTACTCGCTGGTCCCGGAAGGGTTGACACTTAGTCCCGTCGGACACGGGCGATAAAAAGGAGGTCCCGTGTGCAGATCACAGCACTCTGGGCATGTTAAAGATCCCTTGGCTGTTAATAGGGCAGTCTGGGCAAAATAAAAAATCTTACCAAAAACCCAAAGATCACCTTGGTTCACATTAAATAAAAAAAAATCAAGCACATGTTATATAGCACTCCTACCCACCTCAGTGGACAGTCCAGACTTGCCAAGGTGGATGATAGTGGCCATAATCAACATGGCCTCAGCAACAAAGGCCTGCAAGTAAACGGGTCAACAGGTAAGAAATGGCTGAAATTGAAATAAATACATTTCTTACAAGCATGTCACATCCCGGGTGATACCAAGTATGATTATTAGATTGGGTCAGTATTCGATACTGAGTACACGTAGGTAGGCGTGAACAGGGTACTATTCCAACTTTTTAATTGTAAGACCTGTTAGAAAATAATGCCTTAGGTGAATGAAAATTCTACTCAAAGACAGTAGAAACAATGAAACTTTCAATAAATAAAAAGTCCCTTCTGGAAGAAATCTTCCTTAAATGAAAACGATCATACGATCATTTAGAACTTACATAGTTACACTTATTGCCCCCATTCTGACGGAATATTTTGTGTGGATTCCAAGGCAAATCGAAGGTGCTTTGCCTATCAGATCAACTATTTTTGGGTTATTGAAACTTAACAACAATAACATTTCATTTCTTATGATCTATCTCAAAAGACAGAACGATACCTAGGCCTACACTGTAACTACAAATACAAATAAACTGAGATGAATTGAAAGACCTGTAGAATGAAATACAGTGGTGTCCGCCTAAGAACCCGGTCTGCAGGAGACAGAAACAGCGGGTTCGCAGGCATATTGAAGAGAGACGGAGAAGGCGAAAAATTGAGGAAAGATGGAGAAGACGGAAAAATTGAAGAAAAACCAGAGACGGAGAAGACGAAAACATTGAAGAAAGACAGTAAAGCCGAAGAAGATGAAAAAAATTGAAGAGAGAGAGAAGACGAAATATAGAAGACAGACGGAAAAGATGAAAAATTGAAGAAAACCAGAGACGGAGAAGACAAAAACATTGAAGAAAGACAGTAAAGCTGATGAAGATGAAAAAATTTAAGAGAGACGGATAAGGCGAAAAAATTGAAGCAGGACAGAGAAAACGAAAACATTGAAGAAAACCACAGAGACGGAGAAGAAAGACGGTAAAGCCGAAGAAGATGAAAAAATTGAACAGTGATGGAGAAAAAAATGGATGAAAGATGGAGAAGACGAAAAAATGGAAGAAAGACGGTAAAGGTGAAAAAAATTGAAGAAAGACGGCAAAAACAAAAAAATTGAGGAAAGACGGTAAAGCCAAAAAGAAAAAAATTGAAGAAAATTGACAGAGACGGAAAACATGAAAAACTTGCAGAAAGACGGTAAAGACAGAAAAGACGAAAAATTGAAAGACAGAAAAGACTAAAAAATTGATGAAAGACGATAAAAAAGGAGAAGACGGAAAAATTGAAGACAGACGGAGAAGACGGAAAAATTGAAGAAAAACGACAGAGACGGAGAAGACGAAAAAATTGAAGAAAGATGGAGAACACGAAAACATTGAAGAAAAACCACAGAGACGCAGAAGATGATAACATTGAAGAAAGACGGTGCAGTCGAAGAAAAGGAAAAAAAATTGAACAGTGACGCAGAAGACGAAACAATTGAAGAAAGGCGGCAAAAACAAATTTTTTTAGGAAAGACGGTAAAGTTGAAAAAAAAATTTGAAGAAAATCGACAGAGACCGAAAACATGAAAAATTTGCAGAAAGACGGCAAAGACAGAGAAGACAAAAAATTTGAAGAAAGACGAAGAGACGAACAAATTGCAGAAAGACAAAGGTGAAGACAAAATTGAAGAAAGACGGAGGAGACGAAATAATTGAATGTAGAGGGCAGAGAAGACAGAGAAGACAAAAGAATTGAAGAAAGATGGAGAAAAAATGGAAGAAAGATGACAAAAACCGAGAAGATAAAAAGGGTAAAAAGAGGTGATAAAGATCTAAAGGAAATAGAAGAAAATGATGAGGATAAGCAAATGAAGACAACGGCAATGAAAACAAAAAAGACGAAGTGAAGAGGAGAGAACAGAAGATGACAAGATTGACATGTCAGTTTCCATGTTGTGGTTATGTTTATGGATTAGGTTCATGTGGATAAGTATCCTTAATTTTCAGCAGAAAGCTGATCTAAATTTCTGGATCTTAATCTCTTCCTATACATGGGAGGTCTCATTTTCTGATAATATTTTCGCTCATGTTTGTGCTATGTCAAATTTGAAAGTATTGGATTTCTGTCTTGAACTGTTCTTCGTCTAAAGTTAAAGCTCAAAATGAGGTTTGAAATCGATTAAATCTGATTTTGAAAGTACACTCAACAACGAAGTAATGCACGGTAAGTCAAGTACAACCGATCACTTAGAAACTGCAAACACTGCGCCGACGCAGCTAGTTTCGCGCTCACTTTAGACTTGCACGGTTTTAGTTTACCAGCCGGTGTAAAAGTTACGCACGTGTGCGTGTGACTAGTTGCGCCAGGCGCAAGCACAACTTGCTCACATTTCTATGTTTACGGGCACTCTCTCTAATACTTATAAACACATGCGCGATCGGTCGCATTAAACACACACACACATTCTCTGTCTACCCTTCTTACGCACACACATGCGCGATCGGACTAAAAATATGCACATTGCCCTCTGTCTCTCTCCCTTTGACACGAACCATACAACAATGTGCGCGATTTGCTTTAACACACATGACATTCTTAATCTTTTCAGAGTAAATGTCAAATTGAAGAAAGGAGGCTGGGCGTAGATACGCAGTTAATGGTATTGGTATTGACGCTAAAACTAAAGGAAGTATTGAAAACTTTGTGTCGAAATCCGATACCAATTCTCCTGGCAAACTTTACAATTTTAAAGAAGGCATCGAAATTGTTTAGTTTCAACATGAAAGAATCGCCAGATAGCAAAGCATTAATGACCTGAAATGGATGACAAAATGATGATTCATTGTCTACAAACTTATTCGCATTTTCCTATTTCGTGGTGGCGAATCAATTTCCAACCATTTCCGACCTTTCCGACCTGAGTATGAAAAATCCGACATATTTCTGATTTTCCGACCTTGCAGCACACCCTGTGTGAGGTTTCGCACACTATTATCACTGAGCGAGGCGAGGGTTATAACCGCAGCCAGCGAGGTTGCCTGGGGATAGCTACCTGGATTTTCATTTGATTTTCCCGTTATTTGTCGAGTGTGAGCAATCTTGGTTGTCATTATGAACCCGACCTCCTTTTTAAAATTAATTTAATCATGCTTCATCTTCGCCTTCTTCAACACAACACAACTTATTCGCGTCACACGCACACACTATACTTTAAATCATAAATACTAATGAGTTATATATTGGATTGTTATTATTATTATCATTATCATCACAGTTACTCATTGGATTGTTATTATTATCATTTGTGATTATCATCAGTTACTCATTGGAGTGTTATTATTAGATCTATCATGTATTTGTGATTATGACCAGGATTGTAAAATTTGAATTCAATCTAGATTAGATCTAGATATCTAGATCTAGATCTATCATATTATTATTGTGGTTCTTTTTTATTTTATTAAACATGCAAAATGGGTAGGTGTATGGCCGCAAGAGTCGCTATGATAGTGATAAAAGTGGAGTAAAGAAATCGTTCTTTAGGTTTCCCAAACACACGGTCAAGAGGTTGAAGTGGGTTAAAAGTAAAAAGCTTTACCAAACAAATTAGATTTCTCAGAGATCACCAAGAACATGATTGTGTGTTCTTTGCATTTTCCACCACATGTAAGAACAAGAAAATGTGGAACTCATGAGCCAATTGAGCCACCAACTAAAGTGAGTATCAAAGAGACTTCGTGTTGTGGAACTCATGAGATTCAAATTGAGCCACCAACTAAAGTGAGCATCAAAGACTTTGTGTTGTGGAACTCATCAAACAATTCCTAGAGATGCGGTTCACAGGGAAAAACTTAAATATCCATGTGTGTGGAATTATATGGATTTATCCTTCATGCATTCATTTTTTTTTTACACAAGCTCCTGGTAAATTATGTAGGACCAGGTATGTTGCTATCTTGGAGTTTTTTCTTGCCACATATCTTTTTGAAAAAACTACTCTAATGGCCAACATGGTATAGGTAGTCCCAGGTGTAAACAGATGAAGGCAATGAAGAATAACGCTAGTACTAGTAGCAATTAGAAGCAACTGAGTAAGACTTGTATGAAGAAAAGTTACAACAGTGGCAATACAGGTCAACAAGGTGTCGAGCTGAGTAATGACCAGTTAGGAAGGTGTCCTCTCTATTATCTGCTAAGCAATACTCAAATCATGTATTCAAATCCTTAATAATAAAATTCTCACTCGATATGCATATATACACTCAAATGCAGGGAGGCTACGCCAGATATTCAAATTCTCACATGATGTAACTAAAGAGCTCTTATCAACTATTATGTTTATAAGAATATAAGCTCCACTCACAAGTGATGATTGGCATCAATGTCGAATCAATTGCCACCCATATGCTAGTCAAGGCGTGAGGCGTGACCTTCAGGATAAACTTTGTCCAGTATTGACCAATCATAGGACATTGCTTTGAGGGTTACACATCAAAAATGTATCTCCTACTCTTTTTCACATATATGAATGAAGACAATGAAAGGGGAAAGTACATGGGAAACTTCAGGCTTTTAATGGGAGTATAACAACGAGCTATAAAGGGACTTTTGATTTCTCGAACAGATCATTTCACATATCCACAATGACATGGGGACTTTCAGGCTAAAGGAAAATCAGTGTTTGAAATGTATAGACTGCAACAATTTTGTCATTACTTTATAGATGGACTTTGATGGATGCTGACATTAAGAGGTGAGGGAGATGTGAAAAATCACTGCATTGCGTAAGAAGATAGAAAGAACAATGCCACCTTTACCCCACACCAAAGAAACATGACCTCATGGCCTTGATGGTGCCAAACATATCCGGAAATTTACTAATGACCAAAGGACGCAGCATGTCGAATCGCTGGACTGCCTCACAGACAAAGACCAGAACGTCAGCAGCAGCTAGTTCGTTTGTATCGCCCAAAAACTCCATCAGCTGAAATGAAAGACAGAGGACCAATGACAAATGGCTTACCATTCATGGACATTACTCATATTCCTTATTTACCTCAAATAAACAGAGACTGCTGACTTGTTCATGCCAATAGCCCAACTCACAAACTCCATATTTTCTTGCCTTCCTTCAGCTTAACTCATTAAAGTCGTATTGTAGTGGGTTTCACTGAAATGCCGGGCAGCATACTTTTAACCCATTTTCAAAAAGGTGTAAAATTTTGATCAGTGATAATAAAGATAAATGGGTTTTTTCCTCTTTAAGGGGAACGTTTCAGCTTTTCAATTTATGTAAATTTTCCACACACACATTGAATATCAACATAGAAGAGTACACGGCGTAAGAGAGAGAGAGAGAGAGAGAGAGAGAGAGAGAGAGAGAGAGAGAGAGAGAGAGAGAGAGAGAGAGAGAGAGAGAGAGAGAGAGAGAGAGAGAGAGAGAGAGAGAGAGAGAGTGAGTGAGAGAGAGAGAGAGAGAGAGAGAGAGAGAGAGAGAGAGAGAGAGAGAGAGAGAGAGAGAGAGAGAGAGAGAGAGAGAGAGAGAGAGAGAGAGAGAGAGAGAGAGAGAGGGAGACGGAGAGAGAGAGAGAGAGTGAGAGAGAGAGAGAGGGAGAGGGAGAGAGAGAGAGAGAGAGACAGGAGACAGGGAAAGAGAGAGAGAGAGAGAGAGAGAGAGAGAGAGAGAGAGAGAGAGAGAGAGAGAGAGAGAGAGAGAGAGAGAGGGAGGGAGGAGGAGGGAGGGAGGGAAGGAGGGGAGGGAGGGAGAAAGGGAGGAGGGAGTGAGAGAGAGGGAGGAGAGAGAGGGAGGGAGAGAGGAAGTGAGAGAGAGAGAGAGGGAGGAAGGGAGGGAGGAGAAGGAGAGAGATGAGAAGAGAGAGGAGAGAGGAAGAGGGGGGGGGAGATGACGATGAAGATGGATTGGACAGACTTACGAAAGCCTACTTCCTAATATAACAAGGCAAGCATTACATGGAGAGCCGCAGGAGGTAGACGACACTAGGGTAAAGCCACCAGGACACGTGGGGAAGAGGAGAGAAGAGGCACGGAAGTGGCCGGATGTCAGTGGCATGAGCTAGGGAGTAGGGGAGAAAGATCCTCACAGGAAGAGAGAAAAGAGGAGAGCGCGTGTCTGTGGCTAGAACTCTAGTAGGGGTGAAGAGTGGCAGAGTCTCCCGTGGGGAGGGGGAACTGCTCATCAGTTATACCCAAACACACGTTTCAGTCAACGTCCTAGCGCAAACTCCCGGGGGAGCATACGTTTACACAGCCTGGCTTTCCGTAGGGAGGAGCCGACAGGAGCTTCGCTACCGTGAGGCTGGGACTGATGCAGACATGAGTCAGAGCGTTTTGAGGAAAGTAGAGGGAGGGACGTGTCAGAGAAGTACGACGTGTGTGAAAAAAAAAAAAAACCTTGTGCCCCCACTGGTGCGAGGCTGTAGGGGCTTGGGTCCAGTGTCAGATCGTTGAGGAGCAGGTCAGAAGGGCATCGGAGACTGGGAGACAGAGAGGCTGAGAGACTGAGAGAGAAGAGAAAGAGGCGAGAGAGAGTAGGATGAGCGAGAGAGGGAGAGTGGGGGGGAGGTCGAGGAGCGGAGTAGAGGTGAGAGAGATGAAGGAGGTGGAGAGAGGTGAGAGAGAGAGAGAGACAGACAGTACAGACAGACAGACAGACAGAGAGAGACAGCGAGAGCTGAGAGAGAGGGAGAGATGAGAGAG
>JAXRKP010001330.1:117500-138349 GCA_037039925.1 Doris montereyensis | reverse complement strand
TTTCAAAAGTTTAAATGCCCAGGTCTAATCACCTCCTATACTTTTCAAGTTTGGGACACTTTTGAGTACACCGGTACCCAATACAGATACAGAGATACATTTCTCCTGAGATCCCTACGTAGTTTCATTTCTAAAATTTAGATCGGATCTAGAATAGGATTCTAAATTCTAGATCTAGATCTAGATCTAGATCTATATTCTAGCAATCGATAAATTGATTTTTTTGAATTTATTTTTTACTATGATTACTCACGTCCACCCTCGATATATTATGTACAATGTAACATGTACTTGTTCCGGTAGTTTGCAGAACTTTACGGACGTCTAGTTTAACAGACTATCGTCACTATCATGATTAGGCGATCGACCGTGCTTCCATTATACATTTCAAAGTATGATGCGTTAGGCTACTTCGATATTTTACACTAGGGGTTTCCGATCTTGATCCCCCCCAACCCCTTTGATGCTCGAGGTCTCCACGAACCCCCAATTTTTTGAGACACGACTCTGAGCCAGAATTATAATATAATAGGCATAAAAGTGCTTCAGAAAAAGATCAAATTAATATTATGATGTTGTTATGTTAACATATGAACAAATTATATCATTATAGAAAATGTTGAGTGTACAGTTGTATAGTATACGAGTAGATCTCTAGATCTAGAATCTAGATCGAGATATCTAAATCTAGCGTAATTGTATGGCAGGAAAACAGTAACGATGGTAATAATACAGAGTAATACATTAATAATACAGTGTGTTTATTATCATATCGCAAGTCGCAAGGGTTTAAGACCAGATTTAAAAAACAACTCAAGCGTTTACATGAAAAATCGCCTCAATGAACCCATTTAGAATTGATGCACCTCAGTTAGTGAGTAGGAGAACCGTTTTACAATTTTAGGCCAAAATCCGAGCACGAAAACTACTCTCTAACTCTAAAGTTTTAATATGAAACTACCTAATCTAGATTCTTAGATCTATATGGTACATGTTTGTAATATTAATAATGAATGCATTTAGAAATTAAACCTTTCTTATATATCTAGATCTAGATTCTAGATTAGTAGATCTAGTCAGATTTTTAGGGGCATTTTATTTTACCAAGGAATTTAAAGGGAAGTGATCAATAAATTTAGCTTAAGATTGATTCTAGACTAGATCTAGATCTAGTTAGACCGCACGTAGTAACAATTATGTGAGGGCTCCATATAGTCAAAAGGGAGAGTGAAGTAATATTCAGGGGAGAATTTTATAAAAGTGTAAAAATGACGCTTTACTTGCATTTGTTCAAAACTTACCTTTGAGGAATACTACAATTTTAAATCAAAGTTATATTAATATCATTGATTAGTTTAAAAACAAAACAAAATGAATTATATCACAATTATAAGAATTCACTATGATGACATTCAGATACCTCACCGCCATTGGTTTCAGAAACCCAAATGACCTCAAATATATAAGGGTCACCCGCCCTGGAATTTCGCCCGTGTGAGCCCTAGTGGTCTGGGGTGCAGGCTTCAAATTCCAGAGCTGACTGACGTCGGAGTGGTTCAATTCCACCATAGGGGCGACATATCTTTATTTTGTTTCTCACATCCCTACAAGTATGGATTGAATGATTCAATATTTTTTGTTTTGTTTAGAGAACTTGTATGTGACCTTTCGTGAGCTTGTAGATATAGATTTAAATCTAGACCAGACGTTTTGTTTTTTGTTTGTTTTGTTCCCCACTTCCTCTCGTTCTGCTTGTCTCTACACTCTACAGCAGATCTAGAATCTATAGCTTCGTGGGTACCCCGTGCGGGAGGGGAAGATGATGCGTTTAAAATGTCTTCCTAAGGAACACAACGCTCGATCTAGCTTGCTAAGATTGAAATAAATTCTGGAAAACGCAAGACCCAGCAATCTTTTTCAGTTTTTGATATTTGAAGCCAGGTTACTTCTTTACTTGTTTGTTTCATTAAAATTTACCCAGTGCCATTACAATAAGGTTCTCGGTGTGAATTCAGAGGAAACAGCAAGATGAAAGGCGCTAAAGAGTGAAAGAAAGAAGTATGACCTACACAATACACATACACACACATACAAACACACACGCACCCACACACATACATACACACACATACAAAAGAGTTCTTCAAAACCGATAACAAGAATTTAAAAAAATATATTTGTTTTATATTATATTTTTATATTAGAGAATGTTGGTATATAAGTTGGTAGGACCCTATTTCTTTCCTTTTCTCATTTTTGTTATTGTATCTTTGATCTTCCCGTTTTCGTAATTCACCCTGAGATCACCGCTTAATATGGCGGGTAACTATAAAACAAACTTTGTTTACTCAATGTTATTAGCTTTTAAAGAATATTACTTTTACACATACCTGTTATTATAATATATAATATACAATCTGATACCGGTTCCATTCCATCCTGCTTTCTGAACTTGAGGGAGGGTTAGGTCAATCAGTCCCTTCATAACGACTGCGTCTGCTTTGTAAACAAAGACCATGGATTTATAGTCTATGTCCCCTCTTACAAGCTTTCCGAATTAAGATATCGTCCTTATCATTACACACTGGCACAGTAATGGACTTTTGAGATGAAGAATATCATTTTCATGGAAAGACAAAAAATAAAGAGATTAAAAAAGAGATAAAGATGGATGTATAGTCCGTTTCCCGGCACACGCAGGCGGCTCATCGACTGTAGGTCGGCCACACCATTTATCCCCCATCATCCATTTCACCAGAAACCTTCTCAACCCAGCTGTGGAGTTTGAACGAGATCATCGTGATTGCATGCTCAGCAATACGGTTCAGCTACAATAACAAATGAAGAAAAATGACGAACTGACTCAACATGAAGCCCACCCAGCTGCCCCTGACACCTCTTTTGTAACGTCAAGAAACAGAAACTGAGATAATCTGGACACCTGAAAAGAGATAATCTAGGTACATGAAATGAGATAATCTGGACACCTGAAATGAGAT
Organism: Doris montereyensis; assembly: GCA_037039925.1. NCBI lineage: Eukaryota > Metazoa > Mollusca > Gastropoda > Nudibranchia > Dorididae > Doris > Doris montereyensis. The sequence goes on along the minus strand of JAXRKP010001330.1, from coordinate 135,350 downwards.
AATCTAGAGAGCCCTTCAGACCCTAAAATGAGATAATCTGGACACTGAAAATAAGATGATCTGGGACAATTGAAATGAGATAATCTGGACACCGAAATGAGATGATCTGAATTGAAATGACATAATCTGACACCCGAAATGACATAATCTGGACACCTGAAATGAGATAATCTGGACGCCTGAAATGACATAATCTGACACCTGAAAATGAGATGATCTGACACCTGAATGAGATAATCTGGACGCCTGAAAATGACATAATCTGACAATCTGAAATGACATAATCTGGACACCTGAAATGAGATAATCTGGACTCCTGAAATGAGACGATCTGACACCTGAAATGAGATAATCTGACACCTGAAATGAGATGATCTGGACACCTGAAATGACATAATCTGGACACCTGAAATGACATAATCTGGACACCTGAAATGAGATAATCTGGACACCTGAAATGAGATAATCTGGACACTTGAAATGACATAATCTAGACACCTGAAATGAGATAATCTACACTTGAAATGAGATGATCTGACACCTGAAATGAGATAATCTGGACACCTAAAAAATGACATAATCTGACACCTGAAATGAGATAATCTGACCCTGAAATGAGATAATCTGAACACCTGAAATGAGATGATCTGGAAACCTGAAAGCGAAAGAAGGTTCAAGAAGCAACTGTCTTCTCATTATGAATAAGTTACGCATGATGAACTTAACACATTTAACCATTTTGAGTTATATTCGTCATCACATTCAAACAATCGTCAATTAATTGTCATTATTCACACCAAGTCACAAAAATGTTAAATTCTGGTCTTGTCTATATAATTCAAACATTTCATTTTGCCTTTCTGTTCATTTTTTCAAAGAAAGAAATCGGAGTATCTATAAGTATTGACAGATCTAGTATACTAATATAATCAATTTTTCACACATTGACCATAATTTCATCATTTTCTATATTTACGGAAGTTTTTGATTCAAAAATATATTTTTATGTTCTACCTGACAGCTAGTCAGAAACATGACAGAATACGAACCCTGGAGATCACCGCCACAGTGATGTGGTCATGTCAAAGGAATAAACAAAATGCGTTATGTCCTTACTTCAGATTCTCTCTGCAGCTGAGGAATTTCAAATTCAAAAAGAGACTTCTAATCAAAACGTGGGGCAGTCAGTAGTCCAGGGAGGTAATGCGTCGGTCTTCAATCCCCAAAGTCGTGGATTCACCAGCACCGGCAGGTTGAACTCCGCGAAATAAGGACATCGGGGAGTTTTGCCAGATTTTAATTTTGCCTGACCGCTCTGTAAGAAACAGCCATTAGATCTCGTAACGTACTGAGAGTAGAGATTGTACATCGGACTCATTTTATCATCTGTCTTGACGGATGGAACTAGGTGTCGATCCGAAAAAGGGTTTTCACCGTTATGGTTCTTGAACCCACGACCTTGAAGGAGAAGCCGACATCTGCGTCTGGACCACAGAGAAAGCCTCCTATACCAAGTAAGAGTCACAACATCGCCAATTGAGCCACAGCACTTACACATACGATCACCAACGTTGTCTTGTTTGTCCTTTCCCCCACCATTTTGTGTGTCTAATATCAATGTTCTTTTCAAGTTCAGTGCTTGTTTGTTCTTCACTAGTTTCTTTGTTACGTTTCTTCACACCATAAAAGAGGGGTAGGGGGGGAGAAGGGGGAGATCTTTTCTGAGAGGGCGATTGTGGGGGCTGGTGGTGGTAGGTCCTACTTTTCCTTTTCAATATTTCACCTATTTGTTTCCTTAATTTCACCTCTGAAATCACTGCAACCATTGAACGGGGTAAATTTCAAGAAAATAAATGAGTTTTGTTAAAGCACGATTATTATGCTGCTTCTAACTGACAGTGCTGTCGGTGGCGAGCAGTTAGGCTGCTGACTGGGGATCATGAGTTCCCAGGTTCGAATCCTAGCAAAACTAGATCCGACGTTGTGTTCCTTTGGAAGAAGCACTAACACGCACCCCATTCCCTCCCCCCCCCCACTCTACACTTTTTTACAAATTTTATTTTGTATTTTTATTTTTTTACGTTCACCATTTACCGGAAGCATCTTAGCGCACAGTTTACCATTACGAATAGACCTTATGTTATCACCAAGGAAAAATAATTTGAGATTTTGATTACTTGGATGGCATCAGCTAGTCCTAACTGGCATTTTTTGAAATTTCAGATAAGTTGTTTACTCTCTTCCCTTATTACATCGATAAATTTGTAATTTATATACATTTCACACCTTCAGTGTAAATTTTTGTCTTGATTGATACTTGCTTTCATTCATTCTCTATCATTTCTTCATTCTAGACCCAGTGAGATATAGATCTAATCTTACATTTATCCTATCATTTCTTCTTTCTAGACCCAGTGAGATATAGATCTAGTCTTATATTTATCCTATTTTTCGTTCTTGTTTCCCATACTCATTTTTTCTATCCTCTCACTCTTTATCTCTCTCTCTCTCTCTCTCTCTTCTCTCTCTCTCTCTTCTCTCTCTCTCTCTCTCTCTCTCTCTCTCTCTCTCTCACTCTCTCTCTCTCTCTCTCTCTCTCTCTCTCTCTCTCTCTCTCTCTCTCTTCTCTCTCTCTCTCTCTCTCTCTCTCTCTCTCTCTCTCTCTCTTCTCTCTCTCTCTCTCTCTTCTCACTCTTTCTCTCTCTATTCCTCTCTCATCTTCTCAGATCTATCTCCTTCCACCTTTTATTACTTTACTTATTTTCATATTTTTATTTCATTCTAGATCTGAACCTTCCACTTTCGCTCTTTTTTCACACTTCTCCTGCTACGTTTCTTAACATCACATTGTCCGGAGGTTTACTTTCTAGATTCTAAATCTCCTTTCGTTTGTTGTCTGACGAAGGGTTATACCTGAAACGTCACGTGTTTGTTTTGTCTTTATTAGTGGAGTTGTCACTATTGTCATATTTCGCCCATAAATTATGGCAGTCTTCATCGGCAGCAAATATCCAATTTGGCGTCCCACAGACAGTCCTGTCCGTTTCTCCTTTACACTATACACTACACCTCTCAGTGACATCATCGCATCCCACAACATTGACTCATCATTTTTATGCTGACGGTACGCAAATTTACACCTCAGCATGAACAATCGCATAACAACTAAAGAAACAGCCATCGTCAACTGTGTGTTAGACATCAGGACCTGGATGACAGAAAACAAACTGAAATTCAACAATGACAAGACAGAATAGATAACATTTAGAAAAAAAGGAAAGGACATTATATTAAATGAGATGGTCATACACAATACGACTATATTATGTAACCGCCATAGCGTCAAAAATCTCGGTTTCTTCTTTGATGAATTTTTACACATGCATGTTCACAAAACCAAAGTTTGTCAAACAATCCATTGTGTGCTTAAAAGCATTTCTCGTATCCGAATCTGTTAGACCAGAAACATGTAAAATGTTTGTCCATGCACTTGTCACAAGTCGTCTTGATTACTGTAATTCGCTTCTTTATGGGTTGCCAAAAACTTCTATTCATCGATTACAATTACTTCAAAATAAAGCAGCAAGAATTGTAACTAAGACCAAACAGTCTGAACACGTCACCCCCGTTTTGTGCTCTCTACATTGGCTTCCCGTAGAGAGGAGAATCTTATATAAGATAGCATGTCTCACTTTCAACTGCATTCATGACACTGTCCCGACTATTAAAACAACTCCCTTAAAGTTCACCGCCTAGATCATCACAATCTTAGCAACTAAAAAGAAGCCTCCTAAGACAAAATTTGTCGAACGTTCTTTCACCTTTTCGGCCCCAGCTAGATCTATCTGGAATTCTTTGTCAGTTAAAACTAGAAATTGTACAACCCTTCCTTCTTTTAAACAATCACTTAAAAAAACAGAGTTGTTCCGCTTCACTTTCGACTCACATAATATTTAACTTATTGGCATTTTCTAAAACCCGTGTTAAGGGTTTGGTGTTTTAATGATGTATGGCATCTTTAACACTGTCATGTATATGTAATTATTCTTAGATCTCTTAGTTTGACTTCTTTAACTATTATTATATTTTTATATACGGAGACTTTTAAAACTGACTTTTCGACCTATCACGGGGTATGAGGGGTTGGCACCTGCAATGTGTGTGTGTGTGTATGTATGTATATATATGTGTGTGTGTAGTGTGTGTGTGTGTGCACGCGTGTATAGGGCCATCTTGTAATTAGCACATATCGTCATTTAGGTACTGTTCATCTTAATTGTAACAAAGTTTCGTGTATGTAGATGTCTTAATTTTATAGTAATCTTAATTTAATGTTAAGTAAGCATTATAATATTATATGATGTATGTGTGAGTTTTTGTAAAGCGCACCTGAGCATGACTCTCATGGATAGGGGCGCTATATAATTTTGCATTATTATTATTATACTACTATACTACTTCTACCTATCCTACTACTATTCTCTAGTAGGCATGAAAGGATGTGATGATGATGATCCTGGCCTATTGCTCTGTAGGCTGCTGAAAGGATGCTGATGATGATGATCCTGGCCTGCTCTCTAGTAGGCATGAAAGGCTGTGGGATGATGATCCTACTACTAGTACTACTACTAGGCACTACTGTGAGGATGATGATCCTGGTACTATACTCTAGTAGGGGTAAAAGGCTGTGAGGATGATGATCCTGGCATATACTCTAGTAGGGGTAAAGGCTGTGATGATGATGATCCTGGCCTATACTCTAGTAGGCTAATAATGATAATAATAATAATGATGATGATGAGCTTGGCCTATACTCTAGTAGGGTGAAGGGCTGTGGTGATGATGATACTGGCCTATACTCTAGTAGGGGTGAACGGCTGTGATGATGATGATACTGGCCTATACTCTAGTAGGGGTGAACGGCTGTGATGATGATGATACTGGCCTATACTTTAGTAGGGGTGAAGGGTTGTGGTGATGATGATACTGGCCTATACTCTAGTAGGGGTGAAGGGCTGTGGTGATGATGATACTGGCCTTTACTAATAGTAGGGGTGAACAATAATGATGATGATGATACTGGCCTAATAATTTAAAAGGGGTGAAGGGTTGTGGTGATGATGATAATGGCCTAATACTCTAGTAGGGGTGAATAATGTGATGATGATGATAATGGCCTATACTTTAGTAGGGTGAAGGGCTGTGGTGATGATGGTCATGGCCTTACCTGGATAAGGGGGTAGATTTTAATAATAAAATTGAATATTATTTTTCAACCGTAAATAATAAAACCCAGTACCTAATGTTGAGAATCCAACACCTTGCCTCTGGACTACTAATCCCCTCCCCCATCCAAAAAATACAAATAAAATACTGATAATAATAATTATAAAAAATAACAATAATAACAATAATTATTTCAAAAGAATTGTTTTTTTTTCATTGAAATTTACCCTGTCAACCATAAGCATAGATTTCAGGGTGAATTCAGAAGCAACAAGAAGAAAAAGATAAGTGAATAAGTGATAGGAAAGAAGGAGAATCTACTGGCACAGCCCACCTATAATGAAAATGAAATTATCAACACCAATTTTCTGTTTCATATAAAAGTAATGATAAATAACACTCAATTCTTTATTGCAGTCAATTAAAAAAAAAAAATCAATGACAGAGCAATCCCTTTCCATATTACAATGCATAAAAACAAAATGTGAAAGGTCACATTCACAATATCGTATTACAATCACTCATGAACAAACACCATTTCATCTTTTTCTCCTAAGTGGTTGTAAAACAAAGCATAATTTAAAATACCAGTATAACAAAGAATAATATGTACCTAAATATTACAATAATCATGCCTTGGGAATAAAATTTGATTCTTATTATAATATATGTGCTGAGGTAGGAAAATGGTGGTACAGTAAATCCTTTTATTAATAAAAACTAATAATATTGCAAAAGAAAGAATGAAATAGAAAGTTTTGCAGGGTTTGTTTATTTTATTAATGAGATTTGGATCCGTTTGTTCCAGCTAAAACTGTTGACCCTTGTCCTAATAAACTAACGCATAATTCCATTTCTTTGGTCGTTTCACCATAAAGAGATAATAATACCAATTTGAAGAATCGAATATCTATGCACATATACAAAAAAACCCCACAACAACAAACCAACAGACAGTGAGTTAGTTTTAAATTTGGTCTGCAGCAAAGAAATAATACTATTTATTCAGAGAAAATCAATAGGTATACAGAAATGAAGAAAAAATGAATGAAGGGGAAGAAGTAGAAGCTACCAGCTGCATCTGTGAATTGGAGCTAAAGACGAAAATATTTCCCATAATATGAATCATGACAGTCATAAACTGTCGAAACATTGTCAGAAGGGTAGACCTCCAGACAACATCTCTGACCTGCCCTGAGAAAAGATGGACAGAGACAAACAATCAAACATACCGACTGACTGACTGACTGGACACACAGCGGCTCATATTAAGAGTAAGATATTTTCAAACCGGTACAGCAGGAAATGAAAACAAAGTCAGATAAAACAGAACTGGTCATGACGTAGTTACAAAAGAGCGAATTCGACCAAGAATCTGAGAAGTCCATTGTACCAAAGACACTAGAATCTTTGATTGCACTACATCAAAAATCCAAGGCAACAATTCATTAACACTGCTGCACCTCATTAAACATCGAAAACATTGTTGTTTTCCCCCTACAAAACATGACCCCAAACTTACACCACATTTCATTTATAAATTAAAAGTGATAAATGACAATGAGTGTGAATAAGTGACAACTCAACCACTGAAGGCAGAAAATTACAAATTTCCTAACTGAAATTGAGAATTTGAAGTGAATCTGTCTTCATTGGTGGAGGTGTCACTTTTTGTCACTTTTATCCCTTTTTGACTTCACTACACTACTGTAATTGTAATAGAAATTAAAACAGCTAACCCTTTTCAACTGAGGATTTTTTGTGTTGTTTTCGTGTGAATACATCCATCAAGTTGAAGGGGACAAAGGTCAGCTGGGTATGTTAGATAAATGACATACAAGTCAATGTCAATGTCATGCTGAAGCCTTGATCAGATTGCCTACATCAAATAAAAAAAAAAATTGTGTTTTCACAAAAAAACATTTAATGTTCTTTTCTGAAGTTTAAACTGGCCAGTTATAAAAACCCCCATCCAGTAGGCTACACTGATAAGATTACATTTTATTGGGCAGCCCTTATTCAAACCAGTAAAAATATAATAAATTCCATCCTTAACATTAACAGAAACAGTGAGACACAGAGACAGACAGAAAGACAGGAAACACGACAATTTTTCAATATACAGTTCCTGTTGATCCCTTTTGGTATAGCAGTAGATGGAATGTTTTGTGTGTAAATTTCTTTTAGTTACTGTTTGGCAGAACAAGTTTGAAAACTTGGAGAGAAAAAACAATGTGTGTATGTGTGTTTGTGTTAGTGGATTAAAAAAAAAAAGAAAGAAGTGTGTGTGTGTGTGTGTGTTTGTGGATTAAAAAAAAAGGGTGAACCAGGAGGCCATTGAAATGAGGCATGACTTAAAATTGATAACATGACCATTTATATTTGCAGTACAGCCCGATTCTCTGAACATGTGTTTGACAAAACACAAGAGGAATACAAACTCATGACAAGATCATCCTTTGTACACCTTCGGATATTCCCGAAACACTTATTCCATAAACTGATTTTCTGGTCCCAAGGATTTTGGGATACGGAGTGAAGCTGTGTATAAATGAGAGTCAATGATTTTCTGATTTCAAGTTAAGTGAGCTTCAATGATTGATTTGAAGGAAGAGCGTTACTAGTAATACCTACACTCAGTAGAATAAACAAGACATCTTTTAAAGCATTGGCAACATGGAGGTTTCAGTAACAATTGGCCAAGCACATGTTTACGTTTAAGTAGGCCTATCTGTTTTCACATCCATGAATGAAATATGCCAGTAAATACATTACTGAGTAGAGCAAATATGTTTCAGATTTAACGGATGGCAGTTGTAGTTAACAACATTGGGTGGAACATAGATGTTCTAATACTTTTATCAAATGGGATGCCTACACGGTTCAGTATCAAAATATAAACGGTTCCTTTATGTGAAAATAAGACACACCAGTGTCTTAATAAGGAACATAGTAAAGCGTAACATTAGTTGCAAACGTTCTGGCATCTGCATCAATAGTTAGAAGCTCGCCTCGGCGGCAAGATTTATTCATGGAACATACAGATATCAGTATCAATGAGTGCAGATGGCAGGATTCGCTTATGGAACAACGTAGGCCGAATTTAAATATCTGTAATGTGGAACAAACAGCTATGAGTACACAAGAAGAAGGGAGGAACATGTGCAGATAGTAGGATCAGAGTAGTAGAACAAATAGATCAGTATCAATATGTGGAACCTAACGGTTATTGATAAAAAAAGAAAAAGAAAAGAAGAAAAAAAAAGAGGGGTGGAACAATTTATAAACAGCTAGCAGGATCAATCTACGGAACCAAATTTCAATATCAATATGTGGATCAAACAGTTATCAGTATAAGAAGGTGGAACATATGCAGATCGCTCGATCAAAGTCGGAACAAATGGCTATCAGTACATTCTCTGAACTCTCTCTCTCCAACAGGAGAATGATCAAACTAGATGGATTGAGCAGGTATCAGTATCATTCTGTGGATCAAACAGCACAAGTAACATCAAAGGTGGGATCAAACAAAATTGTTGCTCGCTCATCAGTTGTTTTAAAGTATAAAAATGACTTCCCTGCAAACTTGTCTGATAGTTTTGAATAAATTAGTTAAATATGAGGTATTTCATTTACTTCCCCCTCTCTCTCTCTCGCTACATAATATTTTGTTCATGTATCTAAAGAAGATGACTCATTTTCAAAAATGACATATTATATGTGCAGTCAACATATAAACTATGGTATTTGAAAAATATTGTTACGGGTCTGTATAATTTGAAGTCTACTCATGGTGAAATTTCCAATGAATGACCATGAAATATAATACATGTATCCATTTTGTTTCAGGTGTGTCATTTAATGAAAATACATATTTAAATAATTCACATGATGTGACCTTATCATGATTGTTTTTGTTGTTACCCTCCCTTTGTTCATAGAAGTTACAATAAAGTATTGATATTTTACATTGATGAAAAGGCATCATAAAATTTCTTCTCTTCAAGCATTTTTAGTAAACCTCAACATCTTATGCAAAAAGGGATGTCTGTAAAAATTGAATTAAGCTCTGCAGCAATGCATTTGTGAAATTTAGATGTTGATTAAAACATAGCTTTAAAATCAAGAGTTGTTAAAATTACCTACTGTGTATAAAAATCCTTAAATTTTATGTCCAGTTCAACTAAAAGTGATGTTAAATAGTTCCTATAAAAAATTGTAACTTAAAACAATCATACTATACATTGAAGTGATCTTAGAGGAGCTTAGGGATCTGTACTATTCCAAAAGACAAATAGCACAAAGGAAATATACCATTGTGCTTACTGAAAGGCATTATAAAAATCATAGGTACAGAAAGCGACAAAACAATTTAAATTCAGGAGAACAATAAAAAGAGAAAGACTGTTGACAATAACTATAAAGAAAATGAAGGTAAAGATAAAATATACAGTGCTGATAAGAAATAAAGACTCATGTTTTAGAAACCAGCCAATGAAACTAGATTTTTTAAAAACACTGACTCAAATATACATACATTTGCACATAAATATGTTTGTGTATATGTATTCTTACAGTTACACATCTTCCTCATTTTGCAGTTTTCTAAAGGAAAAAGGCAACTATTGAATCTTTTTTATGTGAGAGTCAATCTACATTTACAGGCTGACAAGATGATCTGTGAGAAAACTAAATTGAAGGTTATGCTCTCTCAAGTACAAAGAATGTCAATTTTAGCACTCTCTTTCTGATGACATATTATTGACGGATCTCTCTCTCTCTCTCTCCCTCCCACCTCCCTCCTCTCCTCCCTCTCTCTCTCTCTCTCTCTCTCTCTCTCTCTCTCTCCCCCTGCCTGTCTCTCTCTGACAAAAGATAAACTACAAAAAACAAAAAACGAAAGCAAACCAATAAAGATTTTTAAAAAATGTCATTAACAAAAGAGTTAAGGAAAATATAGAATGCTAGAAAAACAAGTAAAAAACCGTGGTACTATAATAAGTGTGTGTGCAAACATTGTAAAAGATTTCACTAAAGTAGACATGTGATCAATTTTGTGAAACTACATATATATATATATATATATATATATATATATATATATATATATATATATATATATATATATATATATATATATATATATATGATGTCTATAGTTAGTAGTACATTTGATTTCACAACACATTTTTCCAGCTGACTCAACATGGATGATAATCCCAAAGAAGTGCAAACATGTTTGAACTTCTGGATAATACTGACAAAAATCATAGAGCGCCTCTTTTTGAGTGAATTTCAAAGAGACAATCTTGAATCTCAGGGACATTCGACAATTGGCTGATGAAATTAACAGCAGCCAAATCAAAAGAATACAAAAAATTCTATTCATCTCCATATCTCAGCAAGATCCATGAATGTGACCCATGAATATGACAATATATATTCCTCATACATGTTGTCTTAAAACAATCATACTTCTATTTATTAAGTACATCATTGAGTCAGGCCTTGAAGTTCTTTACATAAAAATCAAGGGTCATTTGCATTCACTGGCCAGCGTGTGTAGTAATAGTACTATCATAAAATTGAAAATAAAAATCATGGTAATCACTCAGCTTGTTCCCTTGTAGTATGAGTTTTCTCATGCAGCTGCATGTCTCACAAGAAATTCAAGAAGGAATATCAGAAAATAATCAATACTATCCTACTTTTGTTTATAAATGGAAAATACTCAAATAGTTTTAGCAAACATTGTACAACATTATTCCACTGCCTATAATGTAAACATGGAAATAAAATTACACAAAACTGAATAAAATTCTGCAATGCTATTGAACTCGAGGACGAGTTAAAATTCTGTTATCATCGGTCATCGGATACAATTTATTGTTTATAAATGGAAAATAATCAAATAATTTTAGCAAACATTGTACACTATTATTCCACTGTCTATAATATAAACAAGGAAATAAAATGAGACAAAACTGAATAAAATTCTGCAATGCTATTGAAATCAAGGACGAATAAATTTCTGTTATCGTTGCACCTTTCTCTTGTCTTAAAATGTAATCATGAATTACGTATTACAACATACAGGGTGAAACTTATACGTTAAAAGTATGTTGCATTCCTACAGAACGAACTAAAGAAAACACAAAATCCTCATATTTTAGAAAAAAATGCAATTCTAGAAATGGAAAAAAACCCACAAAATGAACAAAGCAAAGAAGAATGAATCGGAAGGGAAAATGACATTCCATATATTGCCTAATTTTGTCTGACAGTATCTGTGACCAGAGAGTGACTTAGCTTCTTAAAGAAAGTGAACCATTTTTTAATGACAATTTCTTCTGTGAAAGATCATTTGCTTTTAATAACATTCCATTAGTCAACAAGAAAAACATGCATAGGTTATAATATATAATGTTATAAGCATGTAAACCGACAACAGATCTTGTGCTGTACAGATTTACCTCATTTGGTAATTATTTTCTATGCAATTGTTCTGTATGAGTATGAGTGAGACAAACGCAGAAGCCAGCACCTGCATATGACTGCGCAGACATAGGTGGTGTTAAGTTGACAGGCACTCGCAAGGCTGCCTTGTTTCTTTGCATTCTAAGTAAACCCTTCCACCAAATGTGATGATCTCAGGGTGAACAAAGAGGAAACAGCAAGATGAAAGTGAAGGAATGAAAGGATAGAAGTAGGACCTCCACTTTTGAAATTTACTCCGTCCACCATATTTGGTGATCTCAGGGGTGAATCCGGAGGGAAAGAGTTAGATGAAAGATAAAAGAAAGTGGAAAAGGAAAGAAGTAAGACCTACCGGCACCCTCTGCCAACCGCCCACCTCATTGATTGGTGGAAAATGCGGGCCTTGGAAAACTTCCAACAGTTAGAATGTTAAAATGCAAGACAGCCTGGCACAGCCCCCCCCCTCCTCCTCCTCCGCCCCCTGACGACTTAACGTTACCCAGAAGTCATCACTTGCATGCAGAACACCTCTGGACAAGCAGACAACTCCATTTGCATTTCTCGCAAAATTGTTGAGCTAAAGGAAGTTAACATTTTGTTCGGGCGTTCATGAAGGTTGCTTTCCATTGCCGCGTGTTTTACTGCTAGAACCACCAGTCGGTGTAGATGTCAGCTGAGTGAGTCTGTCTTTGGCTTCCTTGACAATGCTTTCCAACTCCGGCTAAAATATTTATAAAAACAAACAAAAAAAACCCACAAACAATGAAAACGCCAAGACAAGTCTGTGTTGGAACAAAAAATCCTCAAGTAATGTTAAAGGTAAACTGAGAATGATAAAGAAAAAGGACAAACAATAAAACGCCTCCCTGAATTACTTAAAAATATGAGTATCTCATGACATACCTTCTGAAATTCATGAAACAAAAACGTTCCTTGGATTATTTCATTAGCATAATTTTAAAAATCCTCTCTCTAGATGATGTTTCTCCAAAGCACAGTAATGAAACTTTTACATTATCAATCTGTATGATTACAGGAGTCAAAAAAAGAAAGATGTGCCTGATGTGGATCTGACAACAAAAAGGGTCTCCAGCCTGGCTCATAAAAAATGCGGCAGGTTAACTCACTCAATCGTAAAACCGATATTATCGGTATGGCTGTCGCATAGCCAGCTTGGTTGCTAGTGAGCTCCCTTTTTCACGGCGAGGCAATGGGCACCCCACATAAAGGTTGCTGGTTTGATCCAATTGACGCCCAAGATTCCCCCTCCTGTCTATTCTCTGTATTTGTCTTGTCTTTGTTCCTACAGGGCTTTAATATCATTATTTCATGTTCTTCTTTGCTATTGGAATTTGATTTCTCTTCACTGTGGGAAAATCGGTTGAATGAAATGAAACATAATGATAATGATATACAAGTAACTAAAATTAGTCTAGTACTTCCTGAGCTGTGAATAAAAAAAAAAAGAAGGTAAAAATCTCTAGTCTGAGTGAACAAAATGGAATCCTAAACCTAGGGTTCAGTGATTAAAGAAGACAATTGAAATTTTGAAGTACTGTTACCGCCACAGAGGTAGAACCATCAAAGGGGTTTGTTGACTACAGAACCAGAACCAGAGCCAAACATCCCATATTTTGTGATTAAAGTAGACAATTGGAAATTTGCAGTTTTGTTCTGAAATATGCCCACACGTTAATTAAAGACTATCCAGGGATAATTAATCTTCACAAAAAAATAGCATTGGACCTGTAAACCTCCTGTTCATCTTTAATACGATCATGTATGTTGTTAGGCGTCGTTTACTACCGATTATGATGCAACTGGGTTTTTAGATGAAGAATATTTTCATAATAATCTCAATTCCATGCTAACTAGCACACAACAAGGGGTGAGACTGAGACTGACACCCACACACCTTCAGTATTAGCGACACGCACATCCAACTATGAAATATTCTTCCGAGGGAAGCATCTTTAAGCTCTTTCGGAATAATGATCTAGAAACTTTTTTTTTTTTTTTAAGAAATTGGAGTGTATCGACAGATCTAGGGTACTAAATACGTATACATTTCTAACACATGGACTATAATTTTACAATATTTACAAATATTTACGGTAGCTTTTGAATTTTTAAATTACTTTATGTTCTGCCTGGACAGTCGTCAGTAATATTAGTCAGCTAGGAACCCTGAGATCACCGACACGGTGGACAGGGTCACTTCAAATTAACAAACAAATCCAACTATCCTTATCATACCACAGCATTCATCCTCCAGTTTGAGTGAGATCACAGCTACAAAAGGAGTTATGATATAGGTGGTCTCATAGCGGTGTCAGTGCCCGTGTGGTTGGGCTGCCAGACTTGGGATCATGAGGTCCCGGGCTTGAAGAATCCTAGCAAAGCAAAGCCAGGTCCGACATTGTTTTCCTCGGGAACGACATTTTACACTCAATTTCCCAACTCGATCCAGGTGCACATGCATACAAGCACTTGCTTTGGAGTAAAACCTGTCTAGGAGGTGATTATTATCACCTGTTCCGCTTCGCATTATACAAACTGGAATAAACTTTGCTCAATGGGCCATAACAATGGCCTTGAAGGATCTTGAAGGAAGGTCTCATGGTAAACGATGAAACTGAAAACTGTAGGGTCATGGCTTAATTCTTAATTTTGCTCTTCACATTGTTGTGTCTATGGGACAGACAGCTGATATGCTTTTCCTCATTTGATCTATTTGGAGGCCAATGGGTATCGGCTTTAGCTGGGAGGAATAGCCTGCGAGAAACCAGCTTCCTTTCTGAGGGGTCATCTTGTAGTACATGTCCCTGTTCTGTTTGACACCCGAAGAAACCAGGATATTACTCATAACTCAACAGACCTCGAAGCCTAGGGGTAATTTCACCAGAAAAAGGTAATAAAAAAAGCCAGCAAAATAGAATTGGGATCTAGTTACCTGATTAAACTTCACATAAAGCCGAGTGATTTGATGTTCTTCTTTTTCTGTAGGTGCTTTAAGCCATGTTCAAGACACAAGATCTGCTCTTCTTGATCAATGTAGACCTGTTATGGGCAGAATGATTCAAAGTGGAAGATGGGCCCATACGTTTCACAATTCATCTCTTTTCTCTTAACATTCAGCAAGATAAGATCAAGTAAAACAAACAAACAAACACGTAAATGCTCATATAAACAAACAAAACAATTCAAAGCTGAAAGAAACAATTAATACAGTAGTATCAATATTGGGTATCTTAAAGTTCCTTTGACATTGTGAACTTAACATGACCTGATTCCAGTTAACAATACTTTTGGATCCACTCGTCTATAAGATATAGTATAGATAGTAAAACATAAAGCGTTAAAAGTAATGGAGGTAGCACGACCTACGTAGTGAAAGTGAACTATATGAGATTTGTTTTGTTTGTTTCTTCAGAATATACAACATACCCCACATATGATGGATCTCATTGTATATCAAGAGGAAACAGCAAGATAATAAATAAGGAAAAAAGTGGAAGAAAAAAGTAGGACCTACCAGTACCCCCACCACCCGTCCACATCTATATGAGGAGAGCAGCAAGCAAAGTAAAAAAAACCCCATACTACACAGCACCAGGAACATAACTATTAGACTGCAAATTCAAACTAAAACTGAGAGCATAAAAATAAAATGACTGATGAAGAAGACACAGCTGAAGGGTCATAGTATAACGTGAGAAATACCCCGAAGGACAACTCAAGAAAAAACAACCCCAAAGGCAAACTCCACAGAAAACGATAGGAAGATACAAAAGAAACATGATATATAAGAACTTGAACATTGATAGAAAGGAAAATGAAAGTATCAAAGAGTGTAAATTTGGGGCCAGGGAAATCCAATGAAATTATGTCCATAAACCCAAAGACAGGCAGTGGACAGGTGGCACCTGTACGAGGAGTAGATGATCCCGCCTCTACGAGTCTCCTGTTGCCTTGCAGGCTGGTCTTGGCCGACCAAAGGCTAAGGGAGTTAACCCTGACAGAAAATAACAACCTGCTGCTTTGCAGGCTGGTCTTGAATGACTAAAGGTTAAGGGAGTTAACCCTGACAGAAAATAACAAAGCCTGGTAGGGGCCTCAAGGTGGCAGCTCCACCATCTATCTAGGGTACAGTGGGCTTATCCCCTGCTTTTCCAAAACCAAACAGATTCAGAGAATTAAATATAATATAACCGGCTTGACCTTTCAACGACGAAAATGGAAACGAATACAGATTGTGATTTTTGGAACATGGAACGTTAGGGCAATAAATGGAAAAGAGTAAGAATTAGTTGAAGAAATGGAAAAATTCAAAGTAGATATTTTGGCCATTACAGAAACAAAGGAAAAGGACAAGGAATAGAAAATATAGGACTGAATCATATTTTAATCTTCTCAAGTGTAGTCAAAGATAGAGCTAGAGCAGGAGGAGGCCTCCTAGTGCATAAAAGGCATGAAAAGCTACTAGAAAGTTGGAAATGTATAAGCCCACGGCTATTGGAGGTAAATATTAAACCAAAAGGAAAAGAAATTAAGTTATTAATAGCTTATGGACCAAACGAAGACGCAACTAAAGAAGAAAAAGATATCTTCTAAAACAATTTACAAATACCTGCAGAGAATCTTAAACCCAAACAGAAACTAATGCTTTTAGGAGATTTAAACGCTAGAGTAGGCAACAATGTAGAAACATCAGGAGGAGTAATAGGTAAAGAAAGAGAGACAACAACTTCTCCAAATGGAGAGAGACTAATAGATTTTTGCCTAAAGAATAACATGAAAATAGCTAACACCTTTTTTCCTCATAAAGATATCCACAAATATACAAGAGTAAATGAAGACAGGTATGAAAAGTCAATGATAGACTACATAATAGTTAGCAGCTCCCACATTTACAGTACATTGGATGCAAGAGTACACAGAGGAGCAGAAATATTTAGTGATCATCACTTAGTGATTGCCAAAATGAGATTACTCACTGGAAAAACAAACAGAAAAGAAAAGAGAAGAAAGCTACTAAACTCAAAAATAGAGGAACTAAATAAACCAGTAAAACAGTTATACCAACCTAGGATAAAACGATTTATGAGTGAAACGCAGATGGATCTGAATGATAGCACAATAGAAGAAAAGTAGCAAATGCATAAAGAAACACTCCTCAGTTGTACTGAAGAGGTCTGTAGTAGGGAAACAAATTAAAGGAGAAAGGAAAAGAACAGCATGGTGGAATGATAATGTCAAGACTAAGATCAAAGAAAAGAAGGATGCCTGGAAGAAATACTTGCAAACAAAGAGATCAGAGGAAAGGATAGATTACGTGAATAAAAGAACTATCGTCAAAGAGGAAGTCAGGAAAGCAAAACAGGAACAATGGGAAGGTTTGGACAAAGACTTCAAGAAAGCTATCGAGGAAGGGGGCAGTGGAGATCATGAGAAAGACCAAAGCATGCCCAATACGACAAATGAAGAACGCCAAAGGAGAAATAATGAAAGAAGACAGCCAAATCATGGAAACATGAAGAAAGCATTTTCAACAATTACATAATCCCCCAGAGCGTATGAAACAAGGATTAAAGATCAATTAGTAAGAGTAACAAGTAATCTAGAGGAGACAGCTGATGATGTAGATATATCAATGGAAGAAATCCAAACAGCTATAAGAAAAGTGAAATACGGAAAAGCCCCAGGAGCAGATCAAGTTTATCTAGAAATGATTAAAAACCAAGGGAGAGACGCCGAAAACTACTACATGCAATATGCCAACAAGCGTTGAAGTCCAAACAGGTGCCAGACGACTGGAAAAAGGAACGGTAGTACCAATACGTAAGAAAGGATCAACTATGGAATGCTCAAACTGTAGAGGGATATCACTACTTAGCGTTCCAGGAAAAGTATATGCCAGGATACTGGAAATGAGATTAAGGAAAAGAGTAGAGGATCAAATTGAAAAGCATCAGAGTGGATTTAGATCAGGAAGAAGTGTGCAAGACCACATATTTACAATTAGACAAATAATAGAAAAATTCCTTGAGAGAAACATTGACTTGCACCTTTGTTTTATTGACTTAGAAAAGGCATTTGACACTGTGAGGAGGGACGAACTATGGCATTCCTTAAAAGAACACAATA
>JAXRKP010001330.1:87500-112500 GCA_037039925.1 Doris montereyensis | reverse complement strand
CCAGCCCTACATGTGCATGTGCATGTAAGAACAGACTCTTGACTAATAGTCCCATGCTGTGCTCCATGAAAACAAATTGTGGTCTTACCAATGAAGCATCCATCCCTGAAGGTAGCCATTTGTGAGAGGCAAAGTGCACACTTTCCGAAACGCTGTAACCACAACACACTGTAGTCGTGTGAGCACCAGGAAACACCACCACAAATTGACGGGGACTATGTACACACCGTCCTACTCTTTCAATCCTTTCTCTTTCAGTTGATCTGGGTTGACCTGCAGATGACAAAATCATTGTTAAATGATATATATTGTAGGTGAAACTGTCTAACTGCGTATGTCTGCCTGACGCCAATCTTCAAGAGAAGCAAAAACATCATAAATAATTGAACCGTATGCTATGTTTTTTAGCAAGAAGAACGGATATCTTTGTTTGGATTATGTGCATAAAATGAGTTTTTCTATTGGTTCAAGATCTCCAATATTTATAAGGACATGAAAAAGCATGCATTCGATCATTTTAAGGACACATCTCATATCCCATATATCTGAGGACTTATGCATTTAGATAGTTTCACAGACGATATATATATATATATATATATACATATTTCTATAATCCAGAAGATGATGACTATGGCACCTTGTGAAATTTTGGGGGAGTATTACGCTTATTTCATATTTCTAGTTAATCTGTTAAACTATTTGAACTTTTAGATAAATCATAAACAATTCAAAATCATAGGATTCACTTCATCAAGAATTATGGGATTTCCTTAATTAGAAGTCATGAGATTGAATTAATTGAAAATTGTAGGATTCATTTAATTAAGAACAAATTAACTTACTAAACTAAAAGCCACAGCATTAACTTAATTAAAAATCACAGGATTTAATAATAAAAATCACAGGAATTAATCAAAGATTACTGGACTTACGTCATTAAAAACCACAGAATGAACTTAATCAAAAAAATTGGGTACCATGGTATAATTTATTTTCAGCCACAAAAATTAAGCATTGAGAAGCTGTCTAGCAGCAACTTCGCATATATATATAAAAAAATACAACATAAATTATGACATTATCGTCGTCCTTGAGAGGAAATTCGTCCACTGCCAGTTTGAGAAACTCCGCTGTAATATTTTGATTCCATTTTCTTTTCTATTCTTTTTTTCAATGTTTTATTTATCCATTTAAAAACATTTCGATAAACTTTTAACATAAGTCTATTAACAAATTATAATGCGATACTTAGTACTCTTACAGAAATGGCGCAAGGCTTAGTCTGTAATGAGTGAGAGTACTAAAGGCTTGGGGAGAATGCCTGTCATCCACTGGTTCGGTCAGCTGAATGAAGAGTGGGTCATTCTGACAGGAGTGTGTCAGGGTAGGCATGGCTATGACTGGTTCCAGTTGAATCTCGAGAATTAAGCATCACAACAACGTCATAGCCTAGTCCATTCGGAGGATCTCAGGGTGAATTAAGAGGAAACAGCAGGATGAAAGGTAAATGAAAGAAGGAAAGGAAAGAAGTTGTACCTACCATTAGCTCATTAGCGCCTGCCAATCCAGACTAGTTTAGAGAAAAGTACCATCCTACAATAGCTTATCAGCGCAAGTAGGCGAGAGTGAACAGTACGATAGCATAGATGAATGCATGACGAAATTATCTTGGTGTTTCTCAAAGCCAGTTGATAGATTTTGATTTGATTTCACCCACATCCACAACTTAAGTGATCTTGCAGGTTTTGGTAGGATTTTAAATTTTGCCCAGACTGCCCTGTAAACAGTCAAGGGATCTTTAACGTGCACAAAGCGTTGTGGTCTGCACACTAGACCTCATTTTATTGTCCCTCTCCGATGGGACTAGATGTCGATCCACCGACCTGCACCAGAGGAGTAAATATTCCTGGAAAAAAAGCTTGAGAAAATGTTTCAACCACCGGCGGGGCTTGAACCCACATCCTTTTGGTGGAGAAACAGACCTTGCTCCTGGACTACCGAATTCCCCCCTAGATGAGAGAAGTAAAACTCCAACACAACAAACACGCAAGTTACCATGACACAATCTTCCTTCAGCCAGCGCGGCTTGTTGGTGATGAGGGACGAGACCATTTCCATCATGGCCAGACGGAATTTGGAACGTTGAGACTTGGGGATACAGTGCCTGGCAATTAGACAAACCAAAGACGGAAAGAGAATCTCCTATAACATAAAGGCAGTGGTGGGGTGTAAACAATGATTGAGACCTACTATTAACTTAACTCTGTGCCTGAGACTTAACTATTACCATGCTGAAATTTCTCTTCTTGAGTTTTTTGGACTATCTCAACAATCAAAGTGTAGAGGAGTGCAGAAAATTGAATGTTTTCCAATAAAATATGTTTGCACATACTTTCCTACTACAGCAACCCGTTAAAAAAAATTCCCACAAAATTTGTCAAAAATCAAAGACATTCCATATACAATAACGCTTTAGAAAAAGGTCATAACATACATTTAGACCTCTCCTTCAATACACGTAGAGAGTAAGAACACCTTTTTTCAAAGCGACACTGATAAAACATTTTGTTTGTTTTTCTTTAAAGTAAACCCCGTCCACCATGGCGGTGATCTCAGGGTCTGATAACATTCCCGCCACCAACCTCATCCAGCCTCGTGGGGTTAGGCTCCCAGACTTGGGACCGTGAGGCTCTGGGTTTCAATCCTAGTCATCCAAGATCTCATGTTCTGTTTCTTGGGGAAAGAACCTCCGGAAGAAGCATTTTCCCCACTGACCCAGATGTAAATGGGTTGCAGAGTCAACTGGGGAGAACGATCTGCAACAGACTAATGTCTGACCATTTTCAAAATGAGACTCAAAATTTGTTTATTAAAGAAAGTATATGAATAAGTGTTTCTCCTTAAATAAAAACAAAATCCATTATAAACCAACGTCTTAAGTTGTGAAAATTCTGTTCTCATTTCATCAAATTATTGTGATTATATTATGGTGAAAGTACTACTTTTAACGTACTTTTACCAATTATGTTATGAATTTTTATTTTGTGTTTGTACATAATTGTTATATTCTCAGCGCCTTAAAGCATTTCGATGGATTCATGCACTTTATAAATGAATTGTTATTTGTTTCTTTGTCTGTCTGTGGCTGAAGAAAAAGAAGATAAAGATAAAAGGGGGATTTATAGGTCATATCCCTACACAAGTGCAGGCTCACAGACTGTACGTCATTTATCCCCAAGCAGGTAATTTCATTCCAAGTCCTTCTCGATTCCCAGGGGCGGGGCATACAGTAAACAAGCCTGTTAGGCTTTCCGTACTAACACTCTGACAAGATCTTTCTCTACCCATAGCTGGGTACTCATTCACACCTGAGTCAAGTGAGGAAAGAAGAGTGAAGTAGCTTTCCTAAGACTACAATGTTGTGAAAAAACTCCCCATGTGTCAGCCGTCGGGCATGAACCAGTGTTGTCGTGATTACCAGCTTACAACACTACGGTTCAGCTACAATGCCTCATCACATCTAGACCGATGTTGTTCGAAAATTTCTCTATCCTTGTCCTGTTTCGTTTTTTACATATTAGGCCTTTCATGTCTATTTCACATTCCTCTTCATTAGTTATTGGCCTACTGCAGTATTATTCCTTTTATCACTTGAAGTTTCCTCAGGGCCAAAGAGACAGCTAATGCCTGAATCAATAAAATGTGTCACACAGACCCACCAGACAATGTCAGCTCCAGAGTGCAAGTACTGAATGTAATGAAGTCCGTGAGGATCCGTGGACCAGCAGGAAGTGGCAAAGAGCATGCCGACGTGCAATGTGGGAATGGTGGTACCTGGTACAGGGCCAAGGTATTTCAAGACAGAGCCCCTGTTATTGGGCACATTGTTCAATTCCATGGATGTCTGCAGCAGACATAGAGAGAAAAGAAAAAACTCATGATAATCAAACGTCTCTTTCTTGTAACTATAACAATAATGATGATGATGATGATGATGATGATGATGATGATGATGATAATGATGATGATGATAATAATAATAATATAATAATAATAATAATAATAATAATAATAATAATGATGATGATGATAATAATAATAAAATTGATAATAATAATAATGATGATTATGATGATGATGACAATGATAATGATGATGATGATGATGATAATAATAATAACAATAATAATAATAATAATAATAATAATAATAATAATAATAATAATAATAATAATAATAATAATATAATACATGTAATAATAATTATAATAATCTATTATAATAAAATGTCTTATTTTATTGCCGAAGACTACAGATCTAGGTAGGGGTTTAAATATTGCCTTTATATATTCCAGATGATATAGCGTAGGTACGCAACCCATCTGTTTAAAATTTCAATCCAATTTGTGAACAATTCAACTTTTAAAAGTTCCAAAATTTAAAATGAGGTGAAAAATGTGATCCCTTTTAGCCTCTTTCTAGCGCAACTTTAATCTAATCATGATCGACAAAATGACCCAGTTTCAGATCCCGTAGTTCCAGATCTAGATCTAGCTCTAGAACTAGATTCTATTTGCAGAATATGGCATAAATATATTTGAAACATCATTGAACAAAAGATCTTAAACTTAATCTTTAGATCTAGAGCTAATATCATAGTGAATTGAATAACAGGAAAAGCAAAACAAAAGATCTTCGTTAAGTCTTATGGTTTTTCTAGCATTTTTATTCTTATCCAGAGTTTCATTTTCCTTCCTATTTTCCTGTTGTTATCAAATGTTCTCATCCTTTCCTTTTCATTACGTGCCCAAAAGAATTTTTGACTGCCTGCCTTTTCCATGATGCTTGTGATTAGTGGGGGGGGGGGGATAAGGAACAAAAAAAATAGTTGACTATAATCTTCTGCTCATCTTCTCTTGCTCGTTTTGATTATTTCAGGGTGCTAAAGTAAACTACTAGGTGTCGCGCATGCTCCTTGGTTTGTCACACTCTGTTTCACATGACAGGTTATGCATTTCTACATTTCTTCTAAACTGTTCCTTTCTAGTAAAAAAAATGCTCAATAAGCTTTGCCGCACATCGGCAAACGTCATCATGCTAATGAGGACCATTGTATGGCAATCGTTACTATCTCTAAAATAGAAATTAAAAAAAAAAATCCCACCTGGAATATGAACTCTCCTTGCGAGTAGGAAAAGCACTGGCCTGAGTTAATGTGTTGATGTGGCCACATTGTACAGCCACGTGTTTGTTACGGTCTTCCAAGACTTTCAAGTACTCGGTCTGAAAGCAGGCGTAGGAAATTGAACAAAATATGTGAAAAGCATTCAAGGGTCTTTCTTTATTAGACTCTCTTTAAGATGAAAATTTTATGGTTTGTTAGTTTGTGTCATTGAAATTTACCCTGTTCGCCATATGTAGTGATCTCAGAGCGAATAAAGAGAAAACAGCAAGATAAAAAAAAAAAGATAAGTGGCAAAGCGAAAGGAATGAAGTAGGGCCTACCAGCAGCATCCGCTACCCTCCAAATTGAATGAATCATATCAAATTTTTGCTAAAATTTTCAAATTGATCTGAAAAGCACTTTAAGCTAATTTCTTGATTTAACCCATTGCACGTCTTAGAGCATGCCACATGGATTAAGTGCTCTATACAAGTGACTTATTATTATTACTATATTGGTGTTATCATTATCATTATTATTATTGATTTCTTTAAAAACAACAGCTATTCGACACTGACAAATAAATACATTACAATGCGGAGTAGATCAATGCGTTATAAGTAGCGAGGCTGTTGTTTCTAAAAACAAAGCATGATAGTGATGATGAACCTACCTCCATCTGGCTAGCGGACGGGTCATCTTTGAACCACATGCCTTTGACGTTCTCGCAATGCGACTGAACCAACCCACAGTCATGGACTTGCCTGGGTGGTTAAAACAAAACTTTGTGGCTGAATGAATGTAATGTAAGCACTTGCTATGAAATCGTAATCAGCAGGAGATGCAAAATATAAAAAAGATTAAAATTCAAGAATGGGAGGTCACACTGTGAATTTTACATCAATTCAATTAAATTCACTTCAATAAAACTTTATTGTTCTCATAAAAGCAAGTCATCCTCATTAACTTACGATCTATAAAATACACATTATATGCAACGAAATAAAGAATTTACATTATTATAGAAATAGATAATAGTTAATCAATTAAAATTAGAATGCATAATTTGTTAGTATGAATATGTATGATGAAGAAAAGCATACATATCACAGTAAATCATGGTGATTATTTCTAATAATTTGTTTTGCAAAAAACTCTAAGAACTGGAATGAGTTTAAAAACATAGATACGTATAAATTCGATATTATAACAATGTCCTCAAATAAAAATTTGTTAAGTAATACATTCTCACAGCAGCAACAGTTCAACCTACCCTTTATATTTTTTAAATCAGTGACTCCATCCATGGCTATAAAGAACTCCATGATGGTATTAGAAATCAAAAATAAGAATCACAAGCCATCTTGAGGTGATCATAATTGACAGAAGCAGTGATTTGTTTGTCTCATTGAAATTTACCCTGTCCACCAGTGTGGTGATCTCAGGGTGAATTGAAAGGAACCAGTAAGATGAAAGACACGTGAAAGAGTGAAAGGAAAGAAGTAAGACCTACCAGCAGTGCCTCCTGACCACCCGCTATAACTATAATGTTTTGAAATGAAAGATTTAGTAAGAGCGCGAGGACAGAATATATTGAAAATGGGCCCCTAGGTCAAGTCAAGCCGCTGCAATAGTGCCTTCTCCTTATTCGTAGTGTCGCCGGTGGCTGAGTGGTTTGGCAGCCGGACTTGGGATCAAGAGTTCACGAAATCGAATCCCAGCAAAGCTAATTTTGACGTTGTGTTCCTTGAGAAGGACACCTAACACGCATTCTGCCCACTCGACTCAGGTACAAATGGGTACAAGCACTAGCTTGGGAGTAAAAACCTGCGTCAGACTAGCATCCTGTCCAGGAGGTGATTATAATCACTTGTTTCATTTCAAGCTCTATGGGATATACCCCTGCTCTAAGAGATAAGCCTTGGGTCTATGGGAAAAACCTCAGTTCTATGGGATAAACCCCAGCTCTATAGGATAAGCTCCGGCTCTATAGAATAAATCCCGGTGCTATGGGATAAGCTCCGGCTATGGGGATAAGCTCTGGCTCTATGGGATAACCTCCGGCTCTGTGGGATAAGCTACGTCTCCATGGGATAAATCCGGTGCTATGGGATAAGCTCCAGTTCTATGGGATAAGCTCCGACTCTATGTGATAACCTCCGGCTCTATGGGATAACCTCCGGCTCTATGGGATAAGCTCCGGCTCTATGGGATAAATCCGGTGCTATGGGATAAGCTCCAGCTTTATGGGATAAGCTCCGGCTCTATGGGATAAGCTCCGGCTCTATGGGCTGTAATGGTCTTGAACGAATGTTGCTTCTTTTTTTACTTCTATTTAACATAATCAACACCTTAATGTGATGCGCATCTTAAATCTTTCACACTACTCACCTTAGTAATAGCCTCATCTTCCACAGTCTGGAGTTCGTGAATGGCCCTGACCTCTTCCTCCAGGTCTTTTTGTTCTTTGTAGACAACGTGGCGTAAGGCAGGACGTGTCGGCAGTAGATGTCGTACAGCCTATTAGTCCTGTCCATGGCCTGAAAGATGAGTTGTTAGACATGGAATCAAATTGGAATTAAGATGAGATGAGATTTATAAGGAAAGAAGCACTGCATTTTTTTTCTTTATTATAGCATGTTTTTCAAGGCCAATGCTGTACAAACTTCATTTCAACATATAACTGACACATAGCATAGTTGCCAATCTTTTCAAATCGAAAAACAGATGCTGACTGGGTGCAAACTAATTCTAACTTGCATGACGGCCAGTAATATTCACGAAAACATTGACCATTTAACTTGAATTAACCTCTTTTAAGATAAATTATAGCAAAAAACTCTGCTAATCGCTGGCCTTTCTTGTGAAGAATGACAGTAGTTTTGAAACTAAAATACAGTTTACTCTCATATACATATTTTTCAAAGTTAAATACGGACTTACGGACTCATAGCCAAATCAATGTATTAAATACAATTTTTTACGAACTGTCTGGCAGCTCTATGAAATATCAATGTTAGTGGCAATCAAGAAAAAACACTGTATTCTGTGAGACAAACAATTATGTAATAGTGAGAAATAGCAGGCAATACTATGAAAGGCGGGACATGTTACAAGTCTTGTTGAGTCCATGTGTCATGCTAAGGGAACGAAAAAGTGAAGAAATAGATCACAAATGTTTCTATATATATGTTTTTAAATGTTAATTGATTGCATTGAACTTTGAAACCAAGAGGAATTTTTAAAAGTTCAAAATGACACCCAAATATTCCATGTAACAACAATAATAAGTCATGTTTTATTTTCATGTTGTTTCTTTGTTTGTGTTGAATACCTGTACAATGGCATCCATATACGTGTGTATCAG
Organism: Doris montereyensis; assembly: GCA_037039925.1. Lineage (NCBI taxonomy): Eukaryota > Metazoa > Mollusca > Gastropoda > Nudibranchia > Dorididae > Doris > Doris montereyensis. The sequence goes on along the minus strand of JAXRKP010001330.1, from coordinate 103,966 downwards.
CTTGTTAATGAGACACTGCAAAGCATGTGTGTTGCATGTAATTATATAATTTTGGTATTGAAGCTTAGTATACCACACTATCAAAGATGGTTTTATGCGTGACAGGATGTAACTCCAGTATGTACTGGCAGCAGGTTTGTACAGTAAAGTGAAGTTCCTTCAAGGCTGTTATGGCTCATAGAGCCGGAGCCTGTCCCGGTCTCAATAGTGTGAAGCGGAACAGGTGATAATAGTCACCTCCTGGCCAGGCTAGCGCCTGTATCCATGTGTTAAGTATCTTTCCAAAGGAACACAAGGTCGCACCTAGCACTACTAGGATTCGAACCCAGAACCTCATGATCCCTTGTCAGACAGCCTAACCGCTTGGCCACCCACACCACCGGGCTTGTAAAGCAGGAAAGTAAATGGAAGCAGAGGTAGGAGAAGACTACTGCGACAAATGGGAGAGTAACATGAGAAAAACCTTTGGATTATCAACGACATGCTGGGAGACTGGCAACGGATAGAGGCAGTTTCCATGAGGCAATTATAAGCACCACATCCGTAAGGATAGGCAGTTGATTGACATGTGTAAACACCGGGCATCACGGACAATTTTTACCTGCTTTGGAATGTTCATGACGTCAGCTACCCTGGCCCAGTTTTTCCTATCCGCCATCTTGGCCAGACCGCCAGCTTCCTCCACCAGGGCGTGAAGTTGCGGCAAGTCGACTTCCACTCCACCAATCTGAAAAACAAAAACAAAAAAATGCTCACATACTTATATAAAACTAAAATAGCAAGGCATGGTAAGGCATGACATGGCATGGTTAAAAAAAGAAAAAGAAAAAAAAAAGGAGAAGATTATTTAAATAGCGCCCAATCTCGTGGATAGACATCTTTTAGGCATAAACATCACCATGACTACAATTACTTGCAGCAAATCCAAACCAAACATTTACATTCACAGGACAAATATCATTAAGAATGATACTAATCTGCTACATTAGTTGTAAAAAGATATGATTTTAAATCTGTATTAAAACTCTGATTCAGATGTTATCAAACGTAAATCTAGATAGAGAAATTCCACATTGCTGGACCTGCTAGAGCTGTATGGGTGAAAGATCTAGCAAGCCTGACAGAATCTTCTATGTTTATTTTGAAAAGACATTGACTGTTAGATCTTAATGATCGTGATGGAGTGTAAACATAGACAGGTCTTGCAAATATGATGGGGCCCTCTTGTGGATACATTTATAACATTAAGCAGCAGTCTTGCAAATATGATGGGGCCCTCTTGTGGATACATTTAAAACATTAAACAGCAGTCTTGTAAAACATTCTTGTCTTTAGTAGCAACCAGCATAACTTTCTAAATAACGGAGTAATATGGTTTCTCTTCTTCTTTTTCAAATCCATCCTTGCAGCCTGATTTTGAAATCGCTGTAGCTTGTGTAAATTCTCTTCAGGAAGGTTAACAAACCCAAAGGTAATGAAGAAAGATGTTTGCCCATGATGAAAGAAGTTTGGTATTTAATAAATTATTCTCACTTAATGCTCAAGGCAATGTTTGCTGCAATAGATTATCAATTTGTAAGCCAATAGAGTGGCATGCGAAAATCAATTTAAGTGTGTTTGATAAAGAGATGTCAAGCTTTTTGTTTTTGTCTGTTTGCACGATCAGGAATGAAGCTGTGTGTATTAAGTGTAGTATTCCTTCTTTTATTTTTATTTTTTCAAAAGAGCCGATAGCTCAGTAGGTGCGGCACTCACGTACCAAGCCAATGGTCGTGGGTTCAAAAACCCGGGCGCGCAGGCTTGAATTTGAAATTCACTTTTTTTCGGGATTCTTCTGCTCCCTATATTCCTGGGGTTATTAATTGTTCTTGTGATGCATAACTTTTTACAAGATTCAATTCGTTTGTGGTTTTTTTTACCTGTGGAGAACTTGTGAGATCCGACAATTCTGACATGAGGTGCTGATTGATGGCAACAGTTTGCTGTACACTGGGCCCCCACCTGGAAGAAAAGGCAAACCAAATACCAAATGTGTTTATGCTGGTATACTCATGATGTCACTGGATACATTATAAATCATTCAAAATTTCCATATATCACCGAAAATGGAAAGGTTCACTTTAAAATCTAATACATTATTGAATACTGAGGGGTACTGATACATCATTGAATACTGAGGTTCATCTTAAAATCTGATACATCGTTGAATAATAAGGACATTATAAGAACAGTCAAAACATGGAACAATTTACAGTTCAAAACAAAAAATTCAGAAAGTATTAATTCTTTTAAAAATGCCAGTGATAAGGAGCTCTATAATTTACAATATTTGTTTGATGAATGAATGTACTTTGTTCTTATTGATTACTGTATTATGTTCATTTATTTTTAAAACTCCATGATTGTATTGACATGTATGGGGCATTTAAAGATCAAATGACCTATGGCCTCTGACATGATGTGATGTCATATGATAATAAGGAGAGGTGCATTTCAAATCTAATACATCATTGAATACGGAGAGGTTCACTCTAAAATCTGACTCTAAATCTAATACATCATTGAATACGGAGAGGTTCACTCTAAAATCTGATACATCATTGAATACGGAGAGGTTCACTCTAAAATCTGATACATCATTGAATACGGAGAGGTTCATTTTAAAATCTAATACATCACAGAATACGGAGAGGTTCATTTTAAAATCTAATACATCATTGAATAAGGAGGTTCATTTTAAAATCTAATATTGAATAAGGAGAGGTTCATTTTAAATCTAATACGTCATTGAATAAGGAGAGGTTCATTTTAAAATCTATCTCATTGAATAAGGAGGGGTTCATTGAATAAGGAGAGGTTCATTTTAAAATCTAATACGTCATTGAATAAGGAGAGGTTCATTTTAAAATCTAATACGTCATTGAATAAGGAGGGTTCATTTTAAAATCTGTCATTGAATAAGGAGAGGTTCATCATTATAACATTGAATAAGGAGAGCTTAATTTTAAAATTCATTGAATAAGGATGTTGGTTAATTTTAAACTGTCATAAATTTCATTATAACGTGAGAGCTTTATTGAAGGTTAAAAATTCAGACATTACATGGATGTTGACATAATAGATGGGATAAATCAGCTAATAATAAGGTCTTACCTCTCATACAAGCGATGAATGTACTGGACTTGTGTTGTGAAGCGAATGTCTTCGTTGATCTTGGTGCTGTCCAGCTGAAATTGCAAGACACAGCCAAGATATAGAAAATAAAGACATTCATCAAATCTCGACCTTCCTTTTAAAGTTTGTTCAAGAGCCACTACTGCCCATAGTAAAGTTCCTTCAAGGCTGTTACGGCCCATACAGCCGGAGCTTATTCCCGGTTTCTATAGTGTGAAGCGGAACAGATGACAATAATCACCTCCTGGTCAGGATGCTAGTCTGACGCAGGTTTTTACTCCCAAGCCAGTGCTTGTACCGCTTTGCACCTGGGTAGAGTATGGGAAATTTATGTTAAGTGTCTTTCCAAAGGAACACAAGTGGGACCTAGCTTTGCTAAGATTTGAACCCAGGACTTCACAATCCGGACAGTGGACAGGTAAGCACCTGTACGGGGAGTAGATGATCCTGCCCTCCACGAGTCACTTGCTGCCTTGCAGGTTGGTCTTGGCTGACCAAAGACTAAGGAGTTAACCCGGACAGAAAACAACATGCTGCCTTGCAGGTCGGTCTTGACAGATCAAAGGCTAAGGGAGTTAATCTTGACAGAAAATAACAACCTGCTGCCTTGCAGGCTGGTCTTGAATGACCAAAGGTTAAGGGAGTTAACCCTGACAGAAAATAACAAGGCCTGGTACGGGGCCTGAAGGTGGCAGCCCCACCATCTACCTAGGGTACAGTGGGCTAATCCCCTGCTGATCCAAAATCAAACTGACTCAGAGAAATAAATGTAATATACCCGGCTTGACCTTTCAACGACGAAAATGGAAACGAACACGGACTGTGATTTTTGGAACATGGAATGTAAGGGCAATAAATGGAAAGAGTTAGAATAAGTTGAAGAAATGGAAAAATTCAAAGTAGACATTTTGGCCATTACAGAAACAAAGAAAAAAGGACAAGGAATAGAAAATGTAGGACCAAATAATATTTTAATCTTCTCCGGAGTAGATGTCAAAAATAGAGCTAGAGCTGGAGTAGGCCTCCTAGTGCATAAAAGATATGAAAAGCAACTAGAAAGCTGGAAATTTATAAGCCCACAGCTATAAGAGGTAAATATTAAACCAAAAGGAAAAGAATTAAATTATTAATAACTTATGGACCAAACGAAGATGTCACTAAAGAAGAAAAAGATATCTTCGTGAAACAATTTACAAGTAGCTGCAGAGAATCTTAAACACAAACAGGAACTAATGCTTTTAGGAGATTTAAACGTTAGAGTAGGCAACAATGTAGAAACATCAGGAGGAGTAATAGGTAAAGGAGAGAACAACTTCTCCAAATGGAGAGAGACTAATAGATTTTTGCCTAAAGAATAACATGAAAATAGCAAACACTTTTTTTCCGCATAAAGATATCCACAAATATACAAGAGTAAATAAAGACAGATGTGAAAAATCAATGATAGACTACATAATAGTTAGCAGCTCCCTCTTTTACAGCACATTGGATACAAGAGTAAGCAGAAATATTTAGTGATCATCACCTAGTGATTGCCAAAATGAGATTACTCACTGAGAAAAACAAACAGAAAAGGAAAGAGGAAAGCTACTAAACTCAAAATAGAGGAACTAAATAAACCAGTAGTAAAACAGGTATACCAACCTAGGATAAAAAGATTTATCAGTGAAAGACAGATGGATCTGAATGATAGCACAATAGAAGAAAAAGTAGCAAATGCATAAAAAAAACACTCCTCAGTTGTACTGAAGAGGTCTGTGGTAGGAAACAAATTAAAGGAGAAAGGAAAAGAACAGCATGGTGGAATGATAATGTCAAGACTAAGATTAAAGAAAAGAAGGATGCCTGGAAGAAATACTTGCAAACAAAGAGATCAGAGGAAAGGATAGATTACATGAATAAAAGAACTATCGTCAAAGAGGAAGTGAGGAAAGCAAAACAGGAACAATGGGAAGGTTTGGACAAAGACTTCAAGAAAGCTATCAAGGAAATCAAAAGCTGTTCTGGGGGCAATGAAGATCATGAGAAAGACCAAAGCATGCCCAATACGACAAATTATGAATGCCAAAGGAGAAATAATGAAAGAAGACAGCCAAATCATGGAAACGTGGAGAAAGTATTTTCAACAATTACATAATCCCCCAGAACATATGAAACAAGGAGTAAAGATCAATTGGTAAGAGTAACAAGTAATCCAGAGGAGACAGCTGAAGATGTAGATATCTCAATGGAAGAAATCCAAACAGCTATAAGAAAAGTGAAATTAGGACAAGCCTCAGGAGCAGATCAAGTTTATCTAGAAATTATTAAAAACCAAGGGAGAGAGGCAGACAAACTGCTACATGCAATATGCCAACAAGCATGGAAGTTCAAACGGGTACCAGACGACTGGAAAAAGAGAAACTAGTACCAATACATAAGAAAGGATCAACTATGGAATGCTCAAACTATAGAGGGATATCACTACTTAGTGTACCAGAAAAAGTGTATGCCAGGATACTGGAAATGAAATTAAGGAAAAAGAGTAGAGGATCAGATTGAAGATCATCAGAGTGGCTTTAGACCAGAAAGAAGTGTACAAGACCATATATTTACAATTAGACAAATAATAGAAAAATTCCTTGAGAGAAACATTGACTGGCGCCTGTGTTTTATTGACTTAGAAAAGGCATTTGACACTGTGAGGAGGGACAACTATGGCATTCCTTAAAAAGAATACAATGTAGAGCAAAATTTAATAGAAGCCATTAAACGTTTTTACAATAAACCAATATGTGCAGGAACCCATGTGTTGGAAACACATCTGCAGAATTTGATGTAGATATAGGAGTAAGACAGGGGTGTATCTAAGTCCTCTTTTGTTTATCCCATTTATGATTCAGGCCTGCTGGCATCCTCAAAAATGAAGAAAATGAATATAGGTATGTGGAAGCTCAAAGCAGTAAATGTATCAATGCTTTCATTTATTGTCGATGATATAGTTATGTTTGGAAAATCAGAAAGTGACCTTCAGTCGGATATCATTACTTATGAACAATGAACTAAATAAAAGAGGAATGGGAGTAAATGCAAAAGAAAACTAAAACAATGCTAGTAACTAGGGAAGCTAAAACACAAATTTCTTAAATTGGGCAGGGAGAATTTAACCAAGTTCATAGCTACAATTACCTAGGAGTAATGATTAACTCAGAGGAAAACTAAGAGAAGATATCAGCCAGAGAATCCAAAAGGCATGTGCAATGTATAACCATCTAGGAAAGACATTTGCAGGGAAACAAGAATTGCAACACAAACCAAAATGGCAGTATACAATACAATTTATTGTCCTACTCTCCTTTATGGCAGCGAAACCTGGACCTTAGACAGTAGCAAATATAGTAAAGTACAAGCAGCTGAAATGAAATATCTAAGAAGAGTAGGGAAAACTAAAAGAGACAACATCAGAAACACAACAATAAAAGATCAAATCAAAGCAGATGGCATTAAAAACTAAGATGGAGAAAAATCATCTCGGGCATCTGAATCCATACACCTAAAGGTAGAATGGGAACTGATAAATAAATAAAGAAAGAAAGGTCACAATCCCCAGTCCGGCAGCCATGTTATGGCCCATAAAGCCGGGAGCTTATCCCCGTTATGTTAACGAATAAATATTGATAAATACAAATTTAACCAGAAGAAAAATCCCTAACCTATGCCAACGGTTAGTTGAACACAACAAGTAAATTCATGTCGGCCTCAACTTAAGAAATGGAATGGTGTTAGCGGCCTTCTGGTTAGGGCTGCTATTGGACAGAGGATGGCTAGGTCCTGGGTCCAAATTCTGACAATGCTAGCTGCAGACGTGTTTCTGAGAAAGGTGGTCAGGTGGTGGGCACTGCTCGTAGGTCTTACTTTTTTCTTTCAATCTCTCACTTATCTTTCATCTCGCTGTTTCCTCTTAACTCACCCTGAGATCATCACAAATGGTGGACAGGGTAAATTTCAATGAAACAAACAAATCCTGGGAAAGATATTTCACACATCCTGGCTATGAGAATAAGCTGGAAAGTAAAACCTGCTGCCACAGACTAACATCCTCTCCAGGAGGCAATGTGCTATCATCTGTTCCGTTTTAAGCTATAGAAAATGGGATAAGCTCCAGGTCTAAAGTATGGGCCGCAACAGTCTTGATGGAATGTTACTAATGAATGCAGGGAACTCGGTAGTCTAGATCGAAGGTGCCAGCCTCTAAACTAAAAGGTAGTGGGTTCGAGCCCCGCCAATGGTTGAAAAATTTTCTAGAGTTTTTTTATAGAATTGAAAATCTACTCCTCTGGTCCAGGTAGGTGGATAGACACCTAGTCCCATCGGAGACAGACGATAAAGAGGAGGTCCCGTGTACAGATCACAACACTGTGCACGTTAGAGATCTCTTTCGTTGCTTACAGGGCATATCATACATCCTACCAAAAAATCCCGAAATCACCTTAGTTGTGGATGTGGGGGTAAATGAAATCAAATTAATGAATGTACTAAGCAAAACAAAAAAAGAAGTTAATGTCAGAGTTTTGTTTTAGTTTAAATGCTTTCATTGATTTGATTTGTTCACCTTTTATTTCTTAATTTGAAGGGTAATAATGTACTTGATGTTTCATTAAAATTCACCCCACCCACTGTATGTAGTGATTTCAAGGTAAATGGGGAGGGGGAAAAAACCCTTAAGGTGAAAGACATGCAAAAAAAGTCAAAGGAAAATGTAGGTCCTATCAGTAGCACCCACTTAGAAGCACAGATAGGTGTCCTACCATTGCAATTTCACATTTATTGCAGCCATTTTAGACATCTAAATATCCTTAAAGAGTTATCATTTCAAAAATACTTGTAGTCCTGACACAGTAAGTCTGTCATTTCATGTGTTCCTACAAGGCCATTTCGGCCCATAGAGCTGGAGCATATCCCAGTTTCTGCAGCATGAAACGAACAGGCGATACCTATAACCTCCTGGACAGGACGCTAGTCTGACACAAGTCTTACTCCCAATCTAGTGCTTGTATCCATTTGCACTTGGGTTGAATGGGATAAATGTGTGATAAAGCATCTTTCCCAAAAAACAAAACGTCGGTGTCCTGGCTTTGCTAGGATTCAAACCTGGGACTTGTTGATCTCCTGTCCGACAGCTTAAACACTTGGCCACCAACACCACTTTATGTACTCTTCTCTAAATGTGTGTTATGACATGATATAAGCATGCACAAGTGTTACCTTCCAGCTGGCTGGTGGAATGATTTTGCACATGCCGTACGGCTCGGCAAGGGAGTAATCTGAGTGATGTAGGTGAGGGGATCGCTGAACTCAATCTCTGTGGGGTGAAAGGTGGGAATGGACTCGTCTCCTCTGAAATATCTTTGGCAGGTGATGGAGATGGTGATGAAGATAATGATGTTGATTGGGATGACAGTGATTTCGTCGAAGAGAGTGCACCCAGCTTTGCTGAAAGTTGAGAATGTATATTTTGATTAAAGAATGCATTCGAAAAGTTCTCTTTATGATTCTCTCATTTCTTTTATTGTCTATCTATCTGGAATAAAACTTTTCCCGCCACAGGCAGTAATCTCATGGTTTGGCTTTGTGCACTTTCTTCAGGCTGGGTGGTGCATTTAGCATTACGCACTTTAAAAAATTATCTTTGATAAATATATAATAATGAAATATATCATAAGGATGGTGTCCATATCTTAGATCGCTCACTGCAATTACCCAGGCTTAATGGTTTTGACTTACGTGTACCTTTGAAAGTTTTGAAAATGTATGCCTTTAAAAGATTTGACAAATGTGTACCTTTAAAAACTTTGACCTTATGCATACCTTTGAAAGTTTTGACAAATGTATGCCTTTAAAAGTTTTGACAAATGTGTACCTTTAAAAACTTTGACTTACGTGTACCTTTAAAAACTTTGGACTTATGCATACCCTTGAAAGTTTTGGACTATGCCTTTAAAAGTTTTGACAACAAAACCTTAAAAGCTTTGACTTACGTGTACCTTTAAAAGCTTTGACTAATGTGTAAAAACTTTGATTATGCATACTCTTGAAGTTTTGACAAATGTACAAAAGATTTGACAAATGTGTACCTTTAAAAACTTTGACTTATGCATACCCTTGAAAGTTTTGACAAATGTATGCCTTTAAAAGTTTTGACAAATAAAAAGCTTTGACTTACGTACCTTTAAAAGCTTTGACTAATGTGTGCCTTTAAAAGCTTTGACTTATGTGTACCTTTAAAAGCTTTGACTAATGTGTACCTTTAAAAGCTTTGCTTTACATGTGTACCTTTAAAAACTTTGACTAATGTGTACCTTTAAAAGCTTTGACTAATGTGTACATTTAAAAGCTTTGCTGTACATGTGTACCTTTAAAAACTTTACTAATGTGTACCTTTAAAAGCTTTGATTAATCTGTACCTTTTTTGGCAGGTGTTTAGGTGATGGCGTCGCTGACTTAGCTTTCAGGTCTTTTGATTGGCTTGGTGTTGAAGGAGAATGTCCACGTCTGCTATCAGTCCCACTCTCAGCTCTCTGTCATGTTCTCCTCCGTTTGGTGACAAGCTTTCCTCTCTGATTCTCTGCTTGTTGATTTCGCTCTAGACCTTGTCTTCAATTTCTCCTCATCGTCCCTAGCCTTGGCTTCCACCTCCGTCTTCTTCAGAGTATTTCTGGTGATATTCTCCCGTTTGGCACGCTGAAGGGCTTGTTTTGAGGCCTGCAAGAGACTATATCCTCTGGTGCGTACACGCTCGGAGCTCGAATGTAAACGGCTTCCTAGGCTGCCGTTTGGCAGTTGAGGTCCGATTGACCTTTTGGCCCGGGCGTTTTGTTTGATGCTGTTTGAATCTTTCTTTGAAAACGACTCTCGATCACTCACCTCCACCCTCTTTCATTCCCATCCCCCCACTGTCAACATTACCCCAATTTTCCTCATCCTCTGAGATCAATCTCCTTCGTCTACCATGGGCTGACTGCAACATGACTTTCAACCTCTCACTTACCCGCCTTTTTGGCTTTTCCTTTTCTGTACTTTTCTATTTCGAGGTATCAACCCTGTCCCCTTTAATCTCCTAACAGTTTTCTTTTTCCCGTGGTCGGCGTTGAGTCTCTTCCTCTTCCTCCTCCTCCTCTTCTTCCTTTTCTTTTTCAACATAAATATTTCTATTCCTGTTGCCTGCCCTGGCAGACATTCTAACCCCTTTTTTCCCTCTGCCTTGTTTCTTTTGACCCGACCTTGCCGGCCATTTCGAAGGGAACTCGATTTCTGCTCAGAGGTGGTCCGGTGACCCCAACACTCTTCTGGCTTGTTTTGCAACGCTGTTTAATTTTCCAAAAAGATTTTCTGGCACTTTTCAACGCCTCCGCTCTTCTCAACTGTGCTTGGCTCCGTCTCTTGCCACTGCCAGTTTGAACATGGGCAGATCCGATCTGTGGGGCGGGAGTTTCTAGGGAGCTAACTGGAGTAAAGGCGCCAGAAGGACTAGCCTGAGGACAAAATAAAGAAGAGAAATAATGAAGCTCATATTATCATGAAGAAGATGTTATGAATAATGTGCTGATAAATAAATTCTTAACATCAAAAGGTCATTGAGAGGTGAAAAACAAACAAACTAGAGATTGATGTTGCAACATGTCACAGCCAATGTGCAAAAATTCACAAATTAAAAATAAAAGCTTCTAACTTCTAAGCTGATGCACAAATCCATTACAGTGCAGTACAACATAACCTCTCCCGCCCTTCCAGCAAAATCCCAAAAAACTATACAGATTTATTCTCTTCTGGCTGGGTTTTTTTTCCCATTATCGTTTAAACATTTTTTTTTTTACCCCAATAAAACTTTTTCTTTTTAAATTGAGACAAACAAACTAACAAAAACACATTCACAATATCATGTTCCTTTGATGATTTATCATTAATTTATGTTAGGCACTGTGACATTTATTTTTATAAAGTCAATATTGAGCTGTTCAAATCTTTTTGACAACATAAGCTTCCCATAAGTAAGGATCTAGGGAGTCGGAGGGGGGAAACTTATGTTTCATTGAAACAACGGTTTAAAACTTTTAAGAAATCTTCAACAAACACAAGGTGTATTCAGGGTTTCCTCATTTTCAGAAAAAAAAATCCATTTTCCAAGATGTTTCCATGCAAACATCAAATTTTCCAGAAATTTCTGGCCTAAATGAATGACATGAAATCGGGTGAAAGCACATCAAAGGTAGAACTAAACGTAAAATCATAAAAAAGACAATTCTAAAACGTTATTACGATTGAATTATAAAGAATGGCAGGTCTGACGATGTCAGACAAATTGAAAGCCCAGTTGTTCAGGAGACAATTTGAGAATAAACGAATAAAGACAGAGAACAGCAGCACTAAATACCCACATCGGTTGTACCGTGTGAAATCTTGTCCAGTTCCGAGATGGGAAAAACATGATCGTAATATTTCAATATTTCATAACAATTCCAAGACTTTTCCAAGTCTTAATTTCTTCCAAGACTTTTCCAGTTATCTAAGATGAGCGGGAACCCTGTACATTACAAGACCTCCAAACATTTCCTTCATTTCAGATTGGACAAAAAGAGTTGGTTTCTTTGACTAATGCTTCAATGATGCTTACCTATGGATAAGGGAGGTTAGGTGGGAGGAGTGGGGGGATATTCTGATTGAAAACAATTCCTAGTGAGTCTGTAGATATATGCTGGAAATTGAAAGTCCTGACTGTATATGTCAAAACGATAGTACACTAGCCGTATGACGCCCGCCACCATGCTGACTTTGTTTGACCAGAAACCTGGCGACATTCTGACAGGCTCAGCCACTACCTCTAGAATCATATGACTATTGTCAAAATCCGAAAATGTCCTTAGTAGGATATCAGTGCGACACAGTGTATAAAACGCTAAAAATGACAACATGTGTTAGACACTCAGTGATCTAAGTACATTTTGATGAAAAGTAAATCCTTTGATATGAAAGCAAATTCTGCAATGCTTTGACGAGAGAAACATTTTTTTGTCTAACATCAAGATGCCATTCTGGCGAATTTTAAATAAGCGAGTTGAGCTTTCTTTTTATATCTATATACACTAAAAGTGTCCTTTATCTCCTGCCCGTACTTAGGTAAAAAACCGTAACAAAGCTTTTCTTTCTTTCTTTGTTTATCAGTTCTCATTCTTCCTTCCAGTGTATGGTGTTTAGATACCCGAAATAATCTTTCCCAGGCTACCTGTCCTGACATTTTCTGTTTCCTTCTGTGAAAGTTAAATTTCTTTGCTTTAGTGCCTCTTTTATATCTTCGACTCACTTTCTTTGGGGATCTACCTTTGGTCTTTTCACTTAGGTTTTAGCATTGTATACTGATCTAGCTATTCTCTTTTCATTCATTCTGTTTACAAGTCCAAACCATCTGAGTTGATTTATTTCTATCTTAGTTTTATTACTTTAATGTCATCTGCCTTAGTTTGATCTCTTATTGTTGTGTTTCTGATTTTGTCTCGTTTAGTTTTCCTACTACTCTTTAGAGATATTTCATTTCAGCTGCTTGTTCTCTATTGCACTCCTTACTATCTAATGTCCAGGTTTCATCAGCCCTGAGGAGAGTAGGACATAATAAAGCTCTATTGTGTAATTCTCAAATTACTTAAAAATGTTTACCTACAGTAAAACTTTCGGCATTGTTTGCATACAAGTCATTCGTTTTGTTTTCCTTTCTTTGTTGAAACTTTGATTCTTTATAATAAATACATTACGAATAAACAACTATTTCATTCCTTCAACCAAAGCCACAGCAAGAGGAGCAAAGAGAGAAATGGCATTGGATAGTGACAAGCCTTGGTGAAGGTGAAAAAATAGGGAAGAGAGAGAGAGAGGGGGTGGGGGTGGGGGTGATGTAATTGCCAACATTACAGGCTTCTTTTTACTAATGGTGTTCTGAGTTCCATATACAGAAAAAAGAAACCATTTTTATTAATAAAACAAGATGTTGTTTGTTAGAATGTGTTTTTACCTTATCCACCTTATGCGGTGATCTCGGAGAGAATTAAGAAGAGTACAGATCAGTGAAAGAGGGATGGAAAAGCAAGAAGTAGGACCAATCAGTCAGCAGCCCGCCAACCACACCACCCACTTTATTATGTACAAGAATGTAATAAGAAAACCATGTAAATCCTAGGTAACATTAGTACATACATTGTCAAATGAGTGATTGAAGAAAAAGCGTCCTCTGGTGTAGTTAAAATATATATTCATTCACTAACATCGTTAACCTTAATTTTTCTTATTATTTTGCACTGATTAGATCGGTAAACAAAATGCAATGGGTTGGAGGAAAAGTTTTGTGGGGCAAAAGACTTTGCCAAGCAGAAAATTCAATGCATTTCCATTCAATAATGTAAGACCAAAATTTGTATTAATTGAATTATGGGCACGGGGAAGAGGAAAGCCGAAAAGCCAAAGGAAGGAGAGAAAAGCAACGAGGAAAAGAAATGAGGATAAGTAATGGGAAGGAATGAGGAAATACAATGAGGAAAAGGAATAAGAAAAAGGAAAGAGGAAAAGCAATGAGGAAAAGCAATGGGAAAAGTGATGAGGAAAAGCAATGAGGAAAAGTAAATGAGGAATAGTAATGAGGAAAAGCAATCAGGAAAAGTAGTGAGGAATAGTGATCTGAATAATACGTTGTATTGAGGAAAAGCCCTGAAGAAAAGCAATGAGGAAAAGTAACAAGGAAAAGTGATGAAGAGAAGCAATGTGGAATTTGCATTGAGAAAAAGCAAATAGGAAAGGCAATGAGGCAAAGTGATGAAGCAAAGCAGTGAGGAAAAGCATCAATAAAAAGCAATGAGGTAAAGACTGGATCTGAGTTTAAAACTCAGCTCCTCCATCCTACACGATGATTGGACGCTTCACAAGAAAAATGTAAAGGCCAAGGATGATAAAACACTGAAAAAAAAGGTTACACAAAGAGATCACAGTACAGTGAAAAAGTATAAAAGAAGAGTGAGGGGTATAATGAAAAAGTATAAAAGAGTGAGGGTATAATGAAAAATGTATAAAAAGGGTGAGGGTGAATATCCATTGACACAAAAACTTTTGCTCTTATTTCCATTCAATGGGTTCAAATAGCAATTCTGTCACTAATATATGTATATATATATATATATATATATATATATATATATATATATATATATATATATATATATATATATATATATAATATATAATACACAGTACACTGTTAGTATTTACTATAGTAATAGAACACGAACACAAATTTTGATTTCATGGAAGTTTTGTTGTTTTTTTTTCTCTTTCAAAAAAGTTACTTTGATTTTTGTCTATGGAATTCTACCATACCGGTCAACAAAAAAGACAAAAAAAACAAAAAATCCTGAAATGTCAGAAGACAAAGGCAGCGAAAGAAGAAGCAAATCAATACTAAAAATGCTTGTCAACAACCGCCTGCCATGGCAATGTACAGAACCAACAAAAAGATGATATGAAAGGCCAATAAATACCAACAATTTTTTTGCTTTGTTTAAATTTCCCCCCATGGAAAAATTGCCATGCAAAAGTAGTATGACAAGATATATAATAAACAGTAAAATTCCTTCAAGGCTGTTATGGCCCATAGAGCCGGAGCTTATCCTGGTTTAAATCGCGTTGAAGCGGAACAGGTGTTAATCACCTCATGGACAGGATGCTAGTCTGACACAGGTTTTTATTCCTGCTAGTGCTTGTACCCATTCATACCTGGGTTGACTAGGAAAAGGCGTGTTAAAACGTCTTTCCCAAGGAACACAACATCGGACCTAGCTTTGCTAAGATTCAAACCCGGGAACTCATGATTCCCAGTAGCCCAACCACTTGGCCAGCGACGCCACACTTTATTCTAGCATGTAATTGAGGTTACTTAATTAAACGTCATTTCTGATAGAAGAATTCCTCTAATGAAAACGATCTAGGATCATTTACAAGAACCTGCATGCAAAATATGCTTACTCTTGTCTTAGTGGCCTGGTAACAGGACATTTGATGCACAAAGTACAACCAACTCAGAATTATATATATATAAACAGCTCTACATATATATATATATATATATATATATATATATATATATATATATATATATATATATATATATATATATATATATATATATATATATATATATATATATATATATTATCTCTATCTATTTATTCGTTTATCTATCTTCCTATTTATCTATCCATTTATTTATGATTGAACTGAGAGACAGCTTATAAAAGATAAAATTATAAGCACTGAATGTAAACTTGAAAAGTACAAATATACCACTGAAGAAGCATTTATTCATATGTTTATGCATCTTATAACAGCTTGCTTTGTTTGTTTGTTTCATTGAAAATGATCTCACCCACCATATGTGGTGATCTCAGATGAAATAAGAGGAAACATCAAAATGAAAGATAAGAGAGAGTGAATGGAAAGAAGTAGGACCTACCAGCAGAGCCCACCAACCACCCACAAAACAGCTTGCAATATAAAATTCATCTCCAAAGTAGATTCAGTTTTAGTGAATAAAAGACAAGATGGCAAAAACCCATTATGTCCATCATGGACAGTGATCACTTGTTTGTTTCATCGAAATCTACTCTCCTCCACTGTATTCAGCAGTCTCAGGGGGGCGTTAAGAGGTGACAGTATGATAAAAGACACATAAAAAAGTGAAAGAGAAGAAGAGAGACCTACCAGTAGAAAATGCCAATAACCCATGTGAGGCATAAGAAAATGATGCTAAGGAGAGATCAATGAAAACAAAAACAGGACAGACACTATTTGGAAGATGAAAGAAGACCGGAAAGAAGTAGCAACACCTGCTTACTGCCATTAATTACTTTGAGCTCAAATTACTAGATGACTATGGAAATAAAAGAAAGAAAAATAAGAAAAAAGAAAGAAAGAGATGAAAAATATGAAAGAAAGAGATGAAAAATCAGAAAGAAAGTGAAGAAAAAAACGAAAGAAAGAGAAAAAAAGAAAACAAAAAGAGAAAAATAAAATAAAATAAAGAGAAGAAAACAAAGAGAAAGAGAAGAAAAACAAAATAAAGAAAGAAGAAGAAAAGAAAGAGAAGAAAAATAGAAAGAAAGAGAAGTAAATTCAAAAGAAAGAGAAGGAAATATAAGAAAGAAAGAGAAGAAGAAAAAGAAAGAAATAGAAAAGAAAAAAAAAGGAGAAAGAAACAAAGATTGTAGACGACACCTGATGCC